>JARHVA010005723.1:52500-352500 GCA_037957365.1 Torreya grandis
TTCTATTTCAATGTAAATAGGGGTAGACCCATCTAAATTTATTTCACCATGGTTTACAACTATGTAAACCTATGTTTTTCTATAATTAGTTCTTGATTTTACTCCACCAGAAGGACCATTAGGGTTATACCTAACTTTTCTTGGGATATTATTTCTATATTGGTTCTTGATCATCTAATGGTTTTTGGATACTTTATAATTGCCTCACTATTTTTATTTCTCTAAGTTACTTCTTCTCTACTGATTGTGTATTGAAGCTTCATCTTTGTAGATTGGTTTAGTTTGTTTTCTTAGTCTTTGTCAAATAGATAGGGAAGGTTTCTTTTGAAATATCTATATAAGTTTGGATCATGTTTTAATTTGCACTAATTGGTCTACCAATATTCTAGGTGTTTGATGGATAATCTTTTTTAGTTCTATTTGGATGTACTACTCTGTTATATTGTATAAGTTGTGGGGCATGATCTTAAAAAAACCCTCTTTGATATAATTTAAAGGCTATGGGACCTAATCTCAAAACCTTCTTCTTGGTTGTGGTAACTCTAAAAAACCCTCACCTTTTATCCATATTTAATAAAAAATGTATAAAACTTGATAGATCTATTGAGATTGTAATATCTAACTTTTAAGTATAAATTTGAATGGAGAGTAGAATTTACTAAAATTGAATTTGATAAGTGGTATATACTATACATATTAATTAAAACCAAATATAAGATTAGCTTTTCTAATTTGTTTTAATATAATTAAGGTCTAATAGTGTAAATTAGGGTAAGATAGGATTGTGATATTTCAAATCTAGAGGTAGGGTTTGTGAATATTTCAAGATAGGTTCTCACTCTCTAGACAATGATGTAATCCAATCTTATCTATGGATTGTGTACTTGTCCATATTGACTATGAAAAATATATTTATTATTTATTTACTAGCACATGTGTTTAATACAGGATTGAGATACTTTTACTCTATTAGTGCTACATAAAAATCATAATTTTACTTCTATAAATACAAAAATTGAATATTTATAGAATTTTAGTCTTGTACATTTGACAAATATCAATAAGGGATTTACTCATCAATTCTAGATCTACTTGCTACCAAAATGCTTGCATCTACCATATCAATATAGCTAAATGATTATCTCTTAGTCTGATCCATATATTTATTATTACCTAGGTCTCCTACACTACACATAAATATTAAAACTAGATAAACATCATTCACTATCATTTTTAGATCTATATGTATTTTATAGCTATTTTGACACTACTAACCACAAAGGGACATTACCATTGATGGCAATGTCTATGTCCTTATCTAGTGTCCAATTACCAAAATTTATTCAAATTTAAAATGTTTTGAAATATATGGGCTGACCTATTTATCTTATTGAACAACACCATGAGATATTTTCAAATGGTTTGGTATAAATACAAGTCTAAGCCTTCTCATTATTCATCTAGAAAACACCAAGAAAAAACATATATTGAGGCTTATTCAATCAATTACACAACTGAGTTATTATGACCTATTCATTCTTATTTATTTATCAATCATATGAACAATCATAAAAAGGGTTTGAAACATTGAAAATTATACCATGATGGATATTTTCCAATTTATAAGCTAGATCACTACATGTATATTTATATAGTATAGTACACCCTTGTGAATACACATTCCCACACATAAGGGATAAATACATAATTTTGAGGCCCTATTTGGAGTATTGTCTATGTAGGTAATGATAAGTGACAAAGGGATCATTAAGGCCAGCTCCATACCATTAGTCCACTAACCCATTTTTAGTAAACTCATTCTAAGGGTGAACATCTAAGGTTTGATCAATTGTCAAGGAGTGATAACCTGTATCCCAAATATGAATATATTATGAAAAAGGTGATAAAATAAATCAAAACAATGAAGTTAGTCACATAGATATCTAGTAATTATTTTGTATTGGACACCTACATCATAATCAGACACTAACATCAATGGTAGTGTCTAGATTTGATGGTAGTGTTTTTGGTTATAGAATCATAATCTATATAATCTGATGACTAATACAAAATATTGGTCTTATATAATTTACACCTATTTCTAGTCTAGATCTACTCACATACATCAAACCCAACTAATTATCATTTCTCTTTGGTATTACAATCAATTAAACATATTTATAATTTGGTACTTTCTATATTTAGTGTATATTATTATTATTATTATTATTATTATTATTATTATTATAATTTAGAGTATTTATTTATCTAAGTTTGTAATTAATTGGCCATCTATAAATTAGTTTATCACCCTTGTGCTTGAATAGTTTATATATTATTAACCCTATCCATATATATATATATGTATATATATATATATATATATATATATAAATTTAGGGTTAAACATTTCATGACTCTGACCTTTGGTTTCCAAAGCCTAGGTTGAATTAGGGTTTCCTAAATTCTAATTTATGATTTCAATGTATTCAAAATATAAAAATCAGATTTAATTCTCCTAAAATCATGTTCAATATAGATACATCTATTAGTTGCTTCCTCATACAATACATAATGGTATTCATTACTTTTTATGTTTAATTTATGATTAAATCAATAAAAACTATATACAAAATGGGCTCAAAATCTGATCAAATTAAAATGAATGTATCCTTGCAATCCTCTTGTAGCTATAGTGTTTAAAATGAGATCCTACTTATCACTAGTAAACAAAAAATGGGAGTGCATGAAAAAACCATTTTTTCATCCCATAATACAAACCAATTTAATGATGTTAATGATAACATTTCACTCTTGGATTTACTACATCACTCTTCTCATTATAAGGATGGTTTTTTAGATGCTTTATGTATGACCATATTACCAAGAAATATGGAAACACCATATGTGGCCTTCATTATAAATGTAATAAAATGGATTGAACATAACATATACTTTGAAAAAGAGGATTTACCATATAAACATCTCATAAATTGTTGTTTACCACTGTACATCTAGGTGTGTATTTGCAATAAAATGGTTAAAAGAGTACTCATGGATAGTGGTTACAAAATCAACATTTATTACATATATTTCCTTTCCTTACTTGACATTGGGGGTGACAAATTTAAATATTCAAGTATGAGAATCAAGGGATTTTATAATATTTCACAATAAGTATTGGGGAAAATAACATTTCACATTACTATGGTACCTCGTACCTTGCATACATTAGGCCAAATTATGCCAAATGATTTGACTTACAATATACTTTTGGGATGAACTTGGATACATGAAATTTATGTGGTCCCATCTAGTTTAAATACATTCCTAAATTTTATTGACTAGGGATTTGTATACACCTATGTAATGGATACTAATATATTTAAAAATTATGTGATGGTCTAACAAACAAACACTCCTATACCATAATCTTATAATATTGATTTAAGATCTCAATATCTACTAAAGCTTGGATACAAATGATAAGGCTTAGGAAAAAATGGACGTGGTATATCCAACCTATTCTTCTTGTAAATAATACAAATCAGCAAAGCCTGGGTTTTTAATAAAAATCCATAAGTTAAAAACAACATAAAATAAATCATGTTTTGTAATTGTTAAATCAAAATTCATGCATATACCTACTTCTATAAATTATCTACAATTCATCAACTATATTTTGATTGATGAAAATACATCACCATATATTTGGAGGTTGGATGAGTTCTCAAATAATGAGTCATCACTACAATACTTGGGGACACATGAGGATATCCCTTCCTTCTATTATAAGAATAGGTTTTCTCATGCCACCTCTATTCATGACAACTTTGGTGAGAGAAATGATATCAATATCCAATATGATGCACCTAAAATTATTCCTACTAAATCATATATCACAAAACAATCCACTTTGTTAAGTGAATAAATAATATAATACAACAATGGGACATATAAAGATTCTTGACCAATATTACTCATTATAATGATGTAGGAGGATGAAGGCAAAATCTATTTTCAGGTCCCACATGACTACCCATAATTATTTTCTTGGGTTTATTCATATATGATAGGATTGACCCATCAATGGCAATGCACAATATATTACTATATTTGAATGTGTAAGTAAATAAATAAAATAAGGCATTACTGGTAAAAATGGACTATTTTAGATAGTCTAGACTTATGTCCCTAAATTGGATGGGAGATAATCTTTGAAAATGAATATTTTTTGGGTTTGGAAGTTACAACCAGAGAGTATGGTAATAATTTGGATCTATTTGCCATTTATTATATTAGAGAGAATTTAATATTATAAAATTTTGAATAATGTATGCATATTTTTTATATTTGTTTTTTAGTTGGACTATAGATAAGTCTAAATTATCTAAAATAATCCCTAAAATATTAAATTTAAAGACTCTTATATGTAAGTTTTATAAGAGACATTACACATTATAATTAGGTTTCTAACATTGTTCTCATCACTTAGCCTAATGGTGGCATTCAATGTTGTAATGATTATCATGACTTAAACAAAGCTTGTCTGAAAGATGACTTTCTTTTACCTAGCATCGACATGATTTTCAATTCTATAGTTAGATATGAGACATTTTTTTATGGATGGTTTTTTTGGATCTAACGAGATCAAAATCAACCAAACATTTTAATAAAAAATAACATTTACTAATCTGTGGGGAACATTTTATTATATTTTCATGATTTAAGAATGAAAAATGTAGGAGACACATATCAAATGGAAATGACACATTTTACATGATTTCATACACAAAACTATTGAGTACTATGTTGATGATTCACTCACAAAATCAAAACACCAACAAGATCATGTTGTAGACTTAAGACAAATATTTGATGCTTGTGAAAGTTTAATGTGTGATTAAATTAAAAAATATTTGTTCTTAGATTATCTTCTATAAATATTTTTGGGTACATTATCTCCCAATTAGGTATCAAGGTTAACACAAAAAGGTAAAATCTATGATTGAGATACCACCACAAACTAATTTAAAATAGTTACAATGTTTATACAATAGATATTAGGCAATTAGACAATATTGCTTAGTTAGCCGATAAAATAATTCATTTCATGTGATTACTCAAAAATGATATTGAATCCATATGAGATGATCTTTGTCAAATTTTTTTGACAAAATCAAAGAATATTTATCAAATCCACTAGTACTTATGCCAACTATACTATATAGACCATTACTCCTTTATATCTTAGTAACTCATGAGGCTTTGGTGTCCCTATTAAAACCTTAAGATGATGATCTTAGAGAGTGAATTATTTATTATATAATCCATGAATTGGTTGAATATTAATGAAAATATACCAAAATGGAAAAACTATGTCTCACATTAATATTTACTACACAAAAATTACAATACTACTTGCTCAATAATGAGATCCATGTTATAATTAGAGATCTTTTGAAGTTTATCATGAACAAAACACATATAATTATATGAATAGCTAAATTCTATTAAAGTATAGTCACCAAAGGTCCAAAGTTTTTTATGATTCTATCTCAACACACATTAAACTAATTCCCTCACTTACATATCATGCAAGGAGGAAAATTCCTATGATCTCACCCAAGGTGTGAAGGAATAGAGGATATAAGTTGGGGTCGCATTAGTTATGTGTAATGGAAGAGTAGTGTTTGGGAGAAGTGGAAGTGGAATATAACTCGATAATTAGGGGAACACACAAAAATGTTATTAGACAACCTTATAACAAATAAGTATTTAAAATATCATGTTTTAAAAGAATCACTCTCTATTGAATATAAGGGAACAAATTATTACATACAACACAATATATTCTCTCACTCTATAATATGGAACTTACTCATAACTCTAATCTCTCCCTAGTACAATCTAATAGCAGTGCTTTACCCTACTTTACTCTACTCTAGCTTTTTGTTTCTCACTCTCTACTACTTTTCTAGCTCTATCTAACTAACTAGCTTATCTCATCTGCTAGATTGTTGGTATCTTATCTCAGTCCTACTTTTTTTATGAGACTTTACCAATAAAACTTAGATTTGAATTTATAACTTAGACTAAGGTGAATTACCATTCCACAAATCATTGTACCACTATAATTCTATGTTAGGGTTTGTATCCAACTAAGACACCTATCACATTCCTCTTTAATCTCTTCTATGGTTTATAGGTCTATGTGGCTACTTTTCCCTACATCTTAGCAATTTATCACGTAGTACACATTGACACAATTTTATCAACTGACATCTGATTTGATATAAATTTTAACTAAGTTACATGTGTAAGTTATGTGGTTTGGATTGCCTATGCCTCTTGAATAGTGGCATGAAACTCCCTTGAAGTTCACAAGTGCATGATTTTATGATACTTAGCTAGTTTTTAGGGTCAACATCACCCCACACTAAACTATTTATCCATCCTCAAAAAATGAGTTATTATTTTAATTTCCATCTTTATGTAATCCAACTACCCTCAAAGCTTATTTATAAACAATTTCCTCATCTAGGACTGCATAATTCTATAAGCCTTTTTTACATCACTCCTCATGATACACTTTTATTTTATTCAATGGCATTCCTATGTGAATTTATAAACTGACATTGACCCTCTATTTTAGATCAGTTCCTCTAGGTCTCATGTTGATCTTTTTTATATGTCTATTCACCATGATATTGGATCATATCTCAAGCCCTCATATCTTAGTGATGAGTAATTTTTAAGGCACGAAACACCACCTTGTCCTATGCATTTTGAATCAATAACTAACCTCTAACTTTTCTCTAATACAACCCTAGTGGGTAGTATTTTTCCATGTTATTATCACCTTAGTCACTTGATGTATCCTCCTACCATCTTATCCTAGGCACCTAGGTATTATCCTCAACCCATTCCATTTTATTTTTAGGATCATATAGACCTATCTTTATCACCCAATAAATTATTCATGTAATAGAGAGTTGAGATCTTTAGCTTTAGATGAGTAAACAATGTCCCTTTGATTATCACTACTAGTGAGGGGAATCATCTACTAAGTAGAGCTAAGAAATTTAATGAATAATTCCTAAACTCAATCTTATCCTGGCTAGTCACCACTTCATATGAACCTAAAATGGGCCTAGCAAGAAACTACCTAAAATGGTAGTGGGTAACTATATCATCCACACACTCTACCTTGACACCATATCCATTTTTTAAAGTCTTGATAGATTTAAAATGAGCTTTTCCATCATGTGTTTTTCAATCCTATGATGCTATCAATTTCCTTATCATTGATCTATGCTCATCAACCTCCTATTATTCTATGGTTTACTTCAAGGTGGGTTCATGCATGAGCTCCTCCTAAGACACTTACATTTTCTTTGGTGCTATCTAACCTCTACCCATTTATGCATGATGGATGCCTATGATTCTATCTTGAGTCATCTTCTACTTGGATTTTCCCTTGAATTAATAGGCTCCTTATTTCTCCTCCTACTACCTATAGGTACTTAGTTTTCCTATGGTATCTCAATGGAAAGGGGATATTCCATTATAAAACCTTATTAATATAAAACAAGTTGTATCCACAAGGAAACATGGTGTCTTTGTCTCCTTGACTTTGTTTCCTCCTATCCAACCTCGAGAGATTTGACCCTCTTTGTCTAACTTCCTCCCTAATTCTTTATATTTTTTTACCATCTCTCTAATAAAAATCTTCTCAAGGCTACCTTTTTAAGTTCTTAATAGTCTCTTCCACTTTTTCTCTTAATTTAGAAATTTTTAACATGGGATACCCTTCCACTCATATATTTAGGTGAAAAAAGAGTGACTAGATGATCTAACTGATAGGTTGAAAACTATCCATACTACCATTTATTTATACCTATGCATTTAGTAGCCTATCCATGTCATGATTTAAAATTTAAAATTATGATAGCTGGTAGATATTTCACATGCCTCAATCCTTCTCCTGCTCATTATTCTCTAGCTAAGTAACTTTCCTTGCAACTTAGCTATGATATTAATAATTATGGATTAGGCCTTAGAAAATGTCATTTGTCATATATGTCAACTCAATCACCACCATTCCTCTCTTCATCAAACTAGCTAATTGGTTGTACCTTGTTCCTTGTGTAATTACATGACATCTATCCTTTCCTATTCATCTCTTTGACTTGGTCAGCATGCCAAGTCCTTCCACATGGTGTTCTTCCTTCTATGTGCTTCCCAACATCAACTCATATGCACTTTCCTTCTAGATGTTTTCCTTAGATGCATTTTTTCTCCTCTTATTTTTACCATATCCTACCCCACACTAAAATCTATGTTTGGTCCTATAACATAATCTAACATTGATTTGTGTCTATCTAGGTATCAATGCAAACTTTTTTTTGGTGGTGTAAACACATATTTTATAATTATATGGAACTTCCAACCTTACCATAGAAACTTAGATGTCTAACATTTAGACCACTTGATGAATGTCCTTACTCGACTCACCTAACTAGATATTAAGATGTGAGCATGTCTTATTACTTTTTTTTTTATCAAAATTTAGATTTATGTAAAACCCTAAGTGATAACACTACTACATAAAATTAGGAGAATAATATAAAAATAATAAAATTCACTAATTTAGAACTATTGTATACTATAAATTTACTAAGAATAAAAGTGTGATGAGAAATAAATAATTAGTTGAAAATTACATATGGAGGAAGAATCAAAGATTGAAATGTTCTATATAAGGAGGTCTAATGGTTGGGAATAAGTGTTAGATCTAGGTCTTGAAAAAAATGTTGGAAAGAGGAAACTAGAGTAGTGTTCTATAATCCCCTAGGTAACTCTTTTCCAATGGGTGATTTTATCATGATAAGCATTAGACATAGCCTAAACTAAGACTATTTAAGGTTGATAATAATAGGGATTAGCGTATTTGAGGTTCATTTATCAGCTTAGAGGAATGTGTATGGTGGTTGAAAGTGATCATGAAGGGCCCTAAGATAGGTCTAGAGGTAAGTGTGTAAAAACATGGTCACAAGTGCATGATTTTACCTTAAATTTTTATTTATGTGTCTAAATTTTCACCTCTTTAATATATTAATGCAAAAAAAATTAAATTATTAGAGTAAAATGAAAATGAGTGCACACTTGAAATTACCTATGGAGAGGAGTCTTGGATGTAAGCCACAATGTTGAATTGTGCTCCATGTAAAAATTTACAATGAAACATATGTAATATTAGACTTTAATTAATATGAATATAAAAATGTGAAAGAAAAATGAACTAGAGAATGATAAGTATTGGATACACCTAATTGGGTATTTGATCTATTCTTTTTTTTGGTGTAAAAATTTGTGTAAAACTAGTGACTATGGTAGGTTATATACCTCTAGTTTCATTAATGTTGAATAGTTTATATCAGACTATACATACCCCAATCCTTATTTTTAGTAGGTGTGCTTAATAAATCAAGGTGTGATTTAATAACTCAAGGTTTGATTTAATAAATCAAGGTTTCTTGACTCCATCTTCACCTAACCAAAGTAGTGAAACAATTTAGAATCCCTATATGAATCCCAATAGATATTTTTTGTGCAAAAATCAATGAGAATACTAGTTCACATAGTGAACCACACACTATAGATGGAATAAGGTAAAATTATATTGTAAAAATAGTGAAAAACTAATTAAAATAATGATTATAACCTAGGTCCCATGTATAAAGTGTGGAGAATGACATGAACTATCATTCCATCTACAAGATTGGTGTAAACATTGATCAATTAGGAAGTAATGTGCCTCACACATTCCCCTAATTTATATCTAGTGCACATATATTTTGAGACTAAGTAAAATAATTTTTATTTTAATTAAAAAAAATTTGTGCCATACTAGAATAAAATTTCACACATGATTTCCTCCAAATTGAGCAAATATGAGATAAAATTATGTAATTATGAGTAATTCTATAAACTGAGACTATGAAATTATTGAGTACTATTTTGAGTAAAATGAGGTTATGATAAATCATATAAATTCATATTTTTAGGCATTTTTATAATATCAATGGGAAGGATGATATATTAGTGCTCTCTTATCCAATGTGGTTCTCTTATCCAACATGATTTTCTATGTATTTTCTAAGCTTGAAAATATTTCAACGTTGTAATCATAGTTAAATATTTTTAGTGCATTGATATAATAAGTCTAGTCTCTAAGACAAAACTCTATTAATTTCCCCTCTTTTGAGGGGACTTTTTGAGCTTGCTCAAGATCTTAGCTCAAAATAAAAAGTTATGCAATAGGTTATTGTGATATAAAAATGAAAATATGAGTAATATTAACAACATAAATTGCCATGTGTTAGAGGAATAATAATTAATATGGGGTTGAATCATTTATTCAATAAATTTAATTCCAATTCCAAAACTTTTAAACTCTTATCCACTCAACATAAACATTCATGAAACATATATTCTAGTTATTGCAATGAACAAAGGAAACTATGTAATATTAAAGCATATAACATATGAATTATGTTGGAGACCCTCATGTGGAATAAGAATCAATCTTAAGTATTAAAAAAGTGGAATATAGTTATATAATATATTTACAAACAAGAGACTTTAGTGAAGTACCGACTTCAAAAGGAACACCAACCCCTAAGCATGAACAAGCACCCACTTATCCTATATATTGAGTAACCACACAACACGTCTAATATCAACACCTCCAAAAATATAATTTACTTCCAATATTATGGAGAAAAAATGAATAGTAATTTTTTTCAACCCTTCACACTCTCTCAATCCTTCAAACACAAGAAATGCATCCAAAATAACCTTTTGGCCCACTCTACACTTCTTCGCTCATCCTCAATCTTCAACCCTAGAAGAATACTATTATAACATCATAAATATGGCCACTAGGTCACACACATATTATTCACACTTTTATTCTCTTCAATCCATCCAACAATCACACTTACACTTCTATTTTCTTTGCTTTTCAACTCTAAAAACCTTCATCTTTGATTATACTCTTATAGAGCCTTCATGATCACCACCTTTTTGGTCAGCCAAAAGACATACCTTAGACCTTAATGATTATATAAAACTTATAATAAGATCAAATACACCTCCATATGTCATGTATAGATTTTATATAACACCCTTAAGCAACAACACCTTTCAATTAGGCCTAAGAAGCCCTTTAAGGTCCATAGAGACCTATTCAACTCTTTAAAACTTTATTGAGCAAAACTAGGAACATAAGACCACTTTAAAGCACATAGATCCTTTCCATATGACCCCTAAAACACCATAAAATAACTAAATTAATCACTACATACCTTTACATATATAAAACCTATCAATCATTTGCCTTCTGCATGAAAACACCATGAACGAACAAAAAGTCAACTTGTAAACAATTGTTCATACTGAGGATGGATTGGTCGAGCCTCCAAAATCCCTACAAATGATCCTTATTGAGTATAAAATAATATATATAGATAATTCACCATGAAATATCTAGAAACTAACAAGAGAAACTCAAACATCCTTCTCAAGTCACTTGTGGAAGAAAGTCAAATCCTTAATTAACTTTGAACCATAATGAATGCAAGTGTATGAAAAATCAAACCTGAAAATCATTTTTACTAGATTTCACTTTAATTTCTATACCACTTTTATTTTTATACCACCATAAAATTCATCCATTATCAAAAATTATAAACAAAATAGTGTAGACTAATTTTCCTTTGTAAATTCAAATATTTGAATTTCAACGATCACTTTTTAATGCAAATTTGATTATGGAAGCTAGTGAAATCTACCTGGGAGAGAAAATTTGAACCACCATAAATTTTTGTAGACACCATTTCAAGAACTAAAAATTAAAAAACATTATCTAGGCATAAATTTTAATAAACCCATGTGACCACTTTCTTCTAATACCTTCACACGTGTTAATGTTGATATCATCAATCTACTTACTCTGAAAATTCTACCAAGATGACTAAGATAACCTAGACCTTCACAAGACTATTCCAATGGATTAATTTCACTAAAAAAATACACTAATAACTCTTGACCCCTCATATTACCCTTAAAACATGGTAAACACATGACCAACATCCATTACCTTTCCTAACCAAGCAAACACAATAGGGTCCATGCATGATCACCAAGGCACACTTTGTCATTGAGAACCATCCATACATATCATCTCATGGACACTCTTGGCCACCTTAGGGAAATCATTTATAACACTTAAATACATTTCATCATTATTTATGTAAATTAAGTGTATTAAAAATGTATGATACATGAGGAAATAAATAATCATAGTAAGTGTGTCTAGATAGATGTGATAATGAAGCATGAATATAAGTGATCAAATTAGTATATAATGATGAATATAACTACTTATGTAAGTATTAATGATATCCATGATTACATTAGAAGGGATGGGTGGATACATTATGCACATCATAACATAAAAAATATGAGCAAAGAAGCAAGCAAGGTGTCATGGGCATCATGCATACAATCAAAGAATATACACATAATAAACACAATATGCAATAGAAGGCCTAGGGGGTTAATACAAGGTACATGTTTAAATGTCACTCAAATAGAAATCACATATAGATACATGTTAAAATTACCTCACACACATATATGAAAATAAATGAGGCTTAAAACCACATAGAATGACATGTGAAAATTTCCACATATGGATAAAAGACACACATAAAGAAATGTTCAAACATCCTCACACGCATAAAATTAGATATATAAAGGGTTAGAGTGACTTGTCAATGACATATTCAAATGTCTTCAAAATGCATAAAGAATGAACATAATAGACAAAACTAGGAAAAATAATATAAAATCATGAATGATTATGTAATTTTATCAACAAAAGTTAATCTGTAACCTAAGTATATTCAATAACTGAGATAAATAGTACTATATGACAATGTTAATAAGTGATCAATATTGAAATATTTAATTCTATGTAAATATCAGAGTTATGAGTAAGATAATTTGAGTAAATAATGATAAAAGTTATTCTATTATGCCCCCATTGAGATAACTAATGAATTCATATGTTTTATGAAGCATGTGTGTAGTCTGGGATTAAGTGGTGATAGTTTGAACTCACTAGGACAACAACAGGGTGAGGGATAATAGAATAGTGTACTCTTGTCTTCCACAACACTTTTGTATAAATGTCAATTATGAGTATGTAATAATGAAATTAGCTACAACTGTATCTATAAATGGTGTTATGTGTGATATATAATCACTCATGTACACTGGTGAAGCATGTATGATATAAATTTGGTTAAGACATGTATATAATAATATGCACAATTGAAATGTATGAAACAATACATATAAACATGCATAGGTCATTATTTTGTTATTTTATATAATATTTTACTATTTTTGTATTTTTGCATATATATACTAAGAAATAGAAAGAAGGATAATAACCAATGACTACCTTGAGAGTAATACCATCAATATATCTTATATTTATCAAATGAATGGTTATCCCTTGAAAATAAAGAGTGGTATTAAACTATGCAAGTTATATAGTAATGTCACATTCATATTATCCATAATTAGTATAGTCAAAGTCTTACCAATCTAGATTGTTATAATCATCATTTAGATTTTGAACTTATGAAATTACATTCTTTTCTTCTATTGTATCTTTATATGAAAAAGGAGCTACCCCATACTATGGTATTGACATTTTTGAATTGTCCTTCTCAATGTGTATTGCATCATGTACCTTTACTAATATGCCATTATTTGTATCTATTTATATGATAGATAAAATTACGAATTTGATTTTTTGATCTTGTATATGATATTTATGAATTTTGTAGCACTTAATTCTTGTATACTTGGAAAATTCAGACCTTGACTATTCCTCTCAAGTTTTAGACCTTTTCCACTTTTGAAAATCTCACAACTACTATTTCTTAGTTCCCATTTCTCATATATTAGTCTGAATAATATCATTATGATGAATTAGGCCTTATATCTTTAAAAAAATGCTTTTAACTTGCTTATTATCCATATTTGAATGTTTATGATCTATATCTATTTTCCTACTCTCTAGACACTTGCATCCTATCCAAACACCTATGTTGATGCAAGTGTCTAGTGACCTAAAGTCATCCAATTTTATAATGAAAAATATTTTTATGGTCAGAATAAATGATTTAATGTGATACATTCTCCAAAAGGATTGGTATAAATACAAGATCAACCCTCATTCATTCATCACCTAAAACAATCCTAACAAATACCTAACATTAATATCAAAGAGCATTCAAAGAGCACTCAAGTGAACAAAACTTTCCTATTTTATCCTATTTCTATATTAGTCATAGGAACAACACATATACAAGTTTGAAGTACTTATGGAACAACCTAAGAGCTCGATTTTCCAAGTTACAAGCTAGGTCACTATTATGCTTGATTTCCACATATTGCATATTTATACATAAAAAAGTTATATAGGGGAGAAATAAATATGTTTGAGGCCCTATTTAGAGTATTATTTATGTAGGCAGTGTTCATTAATAAAGGGGTCTTTGGATAAGATCGATACCATGTGACCATCAGCTCATTTTTCCCATAGCCATTATGAAGATGAATAAATAGAGTTTTATTATTTGTTAAAGAATGACAAACCTGACCCAAATTTGAATGCACAAAATCAAAGGAAACAAATAACCTAGAAGCATCCAAGTGGTTAGATCAAGTTTTAGTTGGTATTCCATACTATAAACTTATGATTGATCTATATATTAGCATCTATAAAACCATCACAAGTTGATGAAAGTATCTGCAACTATAGAGTAACTTAACCTAGAATTTGGTGACTATTCCATAATATTCTTCTATTATACCTTCCACTTGTTATAGATGTGGATCTACATTAGCATTATAACTATATAATTACCTTGTGCTCATTACATTAAAATATCTAGCATAGCTATTATTGACCATTTTTACCTCAAGCCAAAATGGGTCAACCCCCTATAGCCATAATCTTGTATAGGGGATTTTTATGGCATAGTGTATGTTGTAGAAAATTTTATGTCATTTCATATAAAATTATTTTTGGAAAACTATCCCGTGATAGTTTCCTTGAAGATCAATTTATTTCAGACATTTTATCTGCACAAAATTTTTTAAGACTAATTCTTTTAGAGAAAATGTCTTGATACAAAGCCCATAATAATATTCCCAATATAAAAGATGGGATTAAAAATTTTAGGGTAAATATATGTCCAAGTATTCAAAATTGATCCAAGTATAATCTCATAGTGTTCATAAGATCATAGGGGCATGGACAAGATTATGAAAATATTAGAAACTCATTAGGACCTTGAAGGATTGAATCGAAATGACTTGGGAAAGTTTAATGGCTAGGCCATCATACATGTCACATAGAAAAACATTGGTCAAATTGTTTATACATTTAATAAATTTACCTTACAAAGTTTCATAAGCCAAAAGGATGTAGTGCCATATATTTATTCATGCCAGGGACATGTTTTGCAAGTTTCATGTCTATATGAGCTTTTTAACTCAAGTTATGGAGTTTCAAAGTTGGTCACATAGAGAAAGATGTTCATGTAAATGTCAAATAAAATCCTTGATAAATGACCATTGGTTTTAAAATATCTTAGTGATGGTCTCATAGATGTCAAATATGAACATGAAGACATCAAATATAGGCACATAGACATTAATTTTAAGCCCCATAGAATAGTTATTTGGATTAAAAAAAGTAGGATGAATGATCAATGCTCATTCATACAGAATATACAATAACAAGTGATTACTAATAGGTTAATGGACCTGATAAGATCGATGGCTCATGTTTAATTATGGATTCAAGATCATTAAAACATGAGCAAGTCAAAGAGTCAATATGACCCTAAGATCAACATGTGATTGTAAAGTGGTATGATCATGTTCAAGATGATAGAAGATTGATGGATCATGTTTAATCATGAAAATAAAGATCAACAATGCTCAAAAGGTCAAAATGTCAAGAATCGATAGTAAGGATCTATGAGTTCAATGGGAGTAAAGACAACTAGGAGAATTTTGATTGGTTTGAGTCAGTTTTTGATTGATTGGTTTGAGTCAATTTTTGATGGATAAAGGTGAGATAAAATACCATGTTTGACCAAGGCAAGAAAGAATTATAGGGTCATCCTATCATTATTAGATCTTGATTGAATGCCATTAATGGTCACATTGATGCAAACAAGTTAAATGAGATAAAGGGTCTACCATTAAAACATAATATGGACCTATTTGGAACAAGAAAAAAGACATGTAGTCTTTAGGTTTGTATCAATATAATTACTATAGGCAAACCAATAGTCTGATATTAGTTTTCCATCTACAATGTATCTATGAGCATGGGGATGAGTTTGAGCATGATCCAATTTGAAATAGAGCTATAATTTCAAAGGGTTCCATGAAGGCATACATGTAGACTCTAACAACTTCATCTCCAAGATCATATCCATGAAAAGGACCCTTCTCTCCACTTTTGCATGTCATGAAAAATCAATTAAGAGTAGTTAGCACCAAGATAATTCTCTAAAAAATGATCTAATGGTCATAACTAAATTGATGCTAGAAATTAGCTTTGCATAGCTTGACCCCACCATGGAAACATCAAGGAAAATCAATGAGGGAATAATGTAAGTATGAAATGGACCAAAGTGACCTAGATCAATTAGAAAGCTTGAAGGATAATAATTTATAGACATAGTTGTAACTATGGTTAAAATGTATTTATGCTCATTTAGTTCCCTTTTTAGAACCAAAATCCCTCTCTCTTGCTCTCCTTTTTTTTTTTAATAAATATAGCCTTTAAGTTATTGTTAAGCATCCTTCAAGATTGTATGACTAGACTCTACCATAGATTGATTTCTACACCTCTTAGAGAAATTATTAGAGCATTTTTTAGTTTTTAACTAATTGGTGCTTAGTGCTTTATATTTTTTTGGTATGCAAACGTGGTCATCATCTTTCCTTTGTAGGTTCAAGTTAAACCTAAGTGATAATAAGATTTATTATAGGTCATATAGTGTCTCTTAAGGTTGATGTTTCAGGTATAAAGTGAATAGTTGAATGTAAGTGATTAAAATCAAGCCTTACCCTATTGACCCTCTTGCCTAAGTTTATAAAATTTACATCTAGGTGAAACACTATTTCTTGAAAACTATTGTAGACATTGCATTAGTTTTATTCATAGTCTATTAGTGTGCTAATGAGTTAAATCTTGAGAGTGGATCTTTGAACATTCGGTGCATCACCTCCTTTAGAGTAGGTTCAATTCATGCATTCTATAACTCTTTTACCCATAATTAATTAGTTGGTATAGAGAAGATAATTTCAAGATAAATTCAAAGAGCTAGACCTTAAATTTAGAGGCTCATTTTCAATATAGGTACACCTACATACCTAGAAATGTTCCCATGTTCCCTAAATTTGGAAGAAGCTTAAACAAATTCTCCTAGGGTGTAAGATTTGGTGATAAAATATCTCAAATAATTCCCTAAACTTATCTAGAAAACCTAAAACAATTATCCCAAAGGAAATATACCTTGTACTTTTGATGTAAACAATTTATCTAAAAGAACTCTAACACTTAGCCAAAAGTTGAAATATTTCCTAAGTGTAAACTAGAATTTTTGGACTTGCTCTTACAGCTATTTCGCACCATGAAAACTTTAAACTTGTATATATGACTCTAAAATTACCTTTAATAAACAAATGACATGAGGGAAAAGATAGACTCTGACAAAAATTAGAATGGCATATGAAATGACATTAAATGAGCTGCAACATACCTTATGACATTATAAAAATCCCTAATACAATATTTTGGCTATAGGGGGTTGACCCATTTTGGCCTAATGTAAAAATGGTCAACATATTTTGCAATTTTCCAAGGGTGGCATACTTGATATGCCATGAATAAATCCTATCCATTGGGTTATAGAGTCATAAGTATACAAGTTTGACATATAAACTTCCCTCTTGATAACACATAATAATGATAGAAAATAAAAAGAACAAGACACAAAATATAAATACACATGTGCCTAATGAGAACTTATTAGAACACACCAAAATAAGAAAGGAAACACACACCCAATCTACTATTTACAAGATTAACCTTCAATTCTCAATAGTAGGGTTTCAAATGTATCCCATTCATAAGGATAGGCAACTCTTCTCCATTCATCCTTACTATCTAAAAAGAGTTTCTTTGTTTTCACTTAATTATGACATATGGTTTACTCCATAGGGTATCAAATTTGGTATGTCTCCCTAGTTTTATTCTATCTTCATCACATCTCAATATTATGTCACCTTCTTCAAATGATCCTGGAATTTCCTTATTGTCAAAACACCTCTTCATTAGTATTTAGTGATGTTTCATAGCTTGATGAGATTTATATCTAGTCTCTTGTAACTCCATTAATTCTATCAATATCACCTCCATTGGGGTATTCTCAAGTAACTCTAGTTGGTGTGATAACTCTAAGGTAGTCATATCTTGAGAGATAGACAACCTAGCTTCCCTTCCATAGACAAGCACAAAAGGAGAATTGCCTATTAACCTCTTGGGAGTTATCCTATCATCCCATAAGGCTATCTTCAATTTGTTATGCCTAGATATTTGGTTATGATCCAAGTTTCTCTTGATGACTATGATTAGATTCTTGTTAGTGGATTCAACCAACCCATTACCTTAAGGGTAATAGTTAGATGAAGTGATTAAGAATATGCTATTACTATTTTCCCAATCAGTTGTCTTAGCACCCATAAAAGTAGGGGAATTATCTAAAATATTATTATGAGTGCCAAAACTTGTTATGATGCTCTCTTATAACTCTAAGATACCATTCTCATTATCTTACTTCAACTTTGCTACTTCAACCTATCTTGTAAAATAGCCAGATACTATGAGTATCCATTTATGACCAGTACTTGATGGGGGATTTATCATGATAATTAAATTAAGACCCCATTTCATAAATATTTGATCAACTTGGATAGGTTTCAAAAGAAGAGCTGCAAGCTTCTATTTTCCTACAAAGAAATCACATTATACACATCTTCTCACCCAATCATGGAAATATTTGAAGAGACTAGGCCAATAATATCCAACCCTCATGATCTTGGAAGTTGTGGTTCTTGGATATAAATGACCTCCTATTGTCCCATCATAAAACCTCTTGAGTAATACTCCAAATGGATTATTATCAATGCATCTCAAAATCACACCATTGATGTCCCTCCTAAAAATCACCATATACATGCAAGAAGGGAATATATTACAATCTAAAATATCTCCTTTATGATCTACTCATATTATTAGGACACTCACCATTTTTAATAAATTTGATCACATCCTATGTCTAACTTGGTGGATGTAATGAACTAGCTGATTGGGAATAATCATGATTGACTAGAGCCTCTTACTTTGACTCATGAAGATCTAAATCTATATGTTCATAAAGGCCTTTAACCCTTATCAATTTTGTTAATTTGATATCAACATCATATTCCATTACTTTAGTGATCCACCCTACCCTCTTTTCACTAAGATATTTTACCCATAAGTAATCAGTCGATATAGATAAGAGAATTTCAAGATACATTCAAGGAGCTAGCCCTTAAATATAGAGGCTCATTTTTGATATAGGTATACCCAAATACCTAAAAATGTTCCCATGTTACCTAAATTTGGAATAATCTTGAACAAATTATTTTAGGGTGTAAGATTTGGTGATAAAAGTCTTGGCATGCCCAGTGGGATGCATTATCTTCAAGATAACTTGTCAAGGTAAATGTTGGTCTTGACAACATCAGTTTCAAATTGGTGTGCTACTTATAATTTAGGTTATTCCTTAAATATAAATATAGTTTAATTTCATTGTTATATATAAAAATTCCCTCATAATCCATGGTTCTCATTAGGTCATCCTTAGCTAGAACATTCAATCTCATTAGTTGACCCATTCAGCTTAAAATTACTCTTGAAGATCAGTTTACACAACCTAGTATGCCCTCTAAAGAATGAGTATATTTTTATAGAGACGAAGAGAGTAAAGATTCTATATAAATTTAATATATTCAATAATAATACATAGAAATATCCCATGTTTTCCTTGCCTTTAGAACCAAAAATCTAATTCAACTTCTAGTATATGATGCCATTCTTCCTAACACCATGAAAGGTATGGCCATATTCAATGGTGAGATTCATGTCACACCTCATGATCACATTAGAGGTGTTTCTAAATTTTGAAATTTCCACAATATTTTTTGAGAGAACATTTCCATTATAATCCTTACCATGTCCCTTAAAGGGAAGGCTCTTGGTTGGTATAATAATCTAGAAGGTGGATGCATCACAATATGGGATGAGTTTAGAGTGTTATTGATTTATGAATTTAGAAATGTAAGTGCTCATGCCTATCATATACATCAGCTCAACATGATAAAAAGCGGACCCAAAAAAATAATGCATGATTTCAATGAAAGGTTTTAGAAGACTTGGCATAGATTTCCTCCTCCTATGAGACCACCTGCTATCTTTGTGTTCCCTACTTACATGAAAGTCATTGGGACTAAAATTTATATCATGCTTCAATCTATGGGAGGATCCACTCATCTTAAAGTGTATGATATTTCTATAAAATATGATAATAGTCTCATACAAGATGGAATATTTCCCTCTAAGGTGTTTATGCCTCCATTGTCTCATACATTTTCTAATAATCTAGATGTATCCCAAGTTCTTAATGTTAATACTAAGACTAAGGTTTATCCTAGGAAATCAAAAAATAATGTTGATTGGAAATAAAATTTCATAGCCTAGGAGGTTCAAAATAAGTTAGCCAATATGCAACAAGGTGTCTATAAAAATCCTTACCCCTATTAAAAACAATATAGTTAATAATATGGAAGAGGATGAGTAAAATTTTAACCTAATCCTAACAAGCTTTCCAATGTATATAGTCCTAACTTTACCACCAATGCAAGGAAGATGGTACCAATTTATATCAATTTGGTACAAGGATAATATTGGTAGAAAGATAGATTTATGGATACCAATGAGAATGGAGAGAAATTTATGGTGGCTCAATGAGTAGTTACTCCTCTCCTATTAAATGAGGATGAAGTGATGATGTAATTTAATGAGGATTATCAACCTCAAGGAGAGATCTTTACCAATTTCCTAGTTAAATACACTTATCTGATAAATCAATTAGCCTCTATTGTAAAAAATACAAGGTCCAAGAGGTGGGATATATTAGGTGGTAGTATCATGCCCATGGGATCATCCAAGGGCAATAAGATAGCTACTAGTGTTATAGTTTTAAAAACTTTTACATCTCCATCAAGTTAAAATATGGTAAGGTCTACTCCTATTCCTCAAGTTCTAAGTAATTTTATAGCTACAAGAGCCCAAGATAAAGTATGTATGTATTTTTAAAACATTTTAGATTATTTGAATAACACTAAAACATCAATTTATCTTTTGGATGTTCTTCGTATGCCTGGTAAAAAAGAACTCTTACAAAAGTAGTTATCTGCTATCCTTCCTAGTGTCTCACCCTAAAATCAAAGTCATGGCCATGTTGCTCTTGGAAATTATCCTAGTAACATTTTTAAACCATATAATAGTGATAATAAATCACCATAATTTTACCTCACCCTCATTATAAGTGACAAGTTGGTACGTAATTGCGTAGTCAATAGTGGAGCTTCTACTTCCATCATGCTCAAAGTTGTAGTTGACAAGTTGGGCCTAAAATATGAGCCAAATAGTAAAAGGATAATTAAATTATATGGTATAAATATGAATAAATTATGAATAATAAAATTCTTGAAGGTTTTATTTCATGATTATCCTAGTTTTCTTATATTGTAAGACATAGTTGTGGTTGTTCTCCCAACCCATTTTGAAAATTTGCTATCGAAGGACTTCACAGCCAAGATAGGTGGCTAAATCTCAACCAAATAGTATTTATTGGACTTTAAAATAAGGTATGTGGCCAAGGTGAAAATTAATACACAACCCATTTCAAGGTTTCATATTGAACCTTACATTGAGATAAGCTCATGTCTGAATTATGTGGCATGTGAAGAAATAGACTCTATTATAAATGGGGGAACTTCTTCCAAGATTGAGGGTATTTCATATTTGTTTTTTTATGAATATGGAACTAATAATAATGAGGATAATCCCTATCCTTTTTTGGAGGAAACTTATTTAGGAATGTATTGTATACATGGAGTGCAAATACATCTACTTGCCAAGGAAGAGGGTGAAGATGATGAGCTGTGAAAGATGTTTTTTTATGGTTTAAGAAGTAAAGATGGTTTATGGGATGGTGTTATGTTGGTATCCACATATAAAAAATATTATTAAATTTCATACATATTTAATTTTAGTTGTACTTTTAATGTGAATGAGTATGAAGGTTTAATTCATGCCTTTCAATAGGTAAAGAGGCAAGGAATCAAGAATTTTAAAGTATATGGATTAGTGTTTTTTTTGTGCATCAAGTGAGGAATGTGGTTAATTCAAATAACCATTTTATTAAGTCATACAAGCATAAAATGTGGTATATACTTGAAAACTTCAATGTGTTCAATATATAATCAGTCCCAAGGGAGTAGAATTGTCATAGTAATAAACTATTTGCCATATGAGCTCAATTTGATACTCCAACTACCATAAAAGAGGAGGTAAAATAGTCTCATATTAAATTTATTATTATACCTTATTCACCTAATAATTAATTATCTTTTCAAGTGTTTTATAGTGAAAAATACATTGCATGCTTCTTACAAAATGATGTTGAGTTTTCTTCAAGGAATCAAAGGAGTCTCCAATAAAAATTGGGTGATCAAATTATGAAACTAAGAACCAATAAGATACCTAAGGGTTTGGTGACCTTAAAAATTATATTCAATGAGAATTATAAAAATAAGAAGGATAAACTGAGCATTTATACCAAAGAGGAAAATTATGAAAGAGTCTTCATCTTCAAGGACAAACTCCTCAAACTAGGCAAGGTATGTTATACATTAAAGAAACAAGCATTTATTTAAATATGTATAGTGTTTCATTATATATTTTATTGGGAATGTAAATACCTCAAATTATTTAATCCTATACTATAAAACCATACCATTGAGTTGGAACTTGAGTTAAATCGATTAGACAAAAGTAAAGACCCACCAACCCCAAGGTTGAGCAACTCATGTGGTTTAAACATACCAAAATATTTGATTCTAAGATAATATTTCCCATAAATAATTCAACATGGGTAGATAAACTAGTTCATATTATAAATAATAATGGGGAGATAATACTTTGTCTAGAATTTATAGATCTTAATAGAGTGTCACTCAAAGATCACTACCCTCTAACCTCAATGGACCAAATTTTGCAAATGGTTTCAGGTTCTCAATTTTTTATCTTATAGATGGATATTTAGGCTATAATAAAATTTTATTTATGGAATATGATAATTTTAAGATATAATTCACTAAAAAATTAAGGACTTTTACTTATAGGAAGATGCCCTTTGGTATGTCCAATACCGGTGCCACATTTTAAAGATCAATAGACATGGCCTTCAAAGGTTTGATTAGTGAGTTGATATTTATTTATATATATAATATAATAATGTTTTATAAATATTATAATGAACATATGAAAAAATTGAGACAAGTGTTTGAAATATGTAGTCAGTATGGAGTATCTCTTAATCTAAACAAGTTCATCTTTATTTTTCATGAAGGTAAGCTCTTAGGACATATCATTTCTAAGGATGGTTTAACTATTGATCAAAATTTATTCAAATTTTCTTAGGCAAGATAAATTTTTTAAGGAGGTTCACACCTGATTTTGCATCTTTGGTGAAACCTATCACAACTATGCTTAGGAAGAATCAAGTATTTTCTTGGACCAAAGAGGGTAAGAGAAGTTTTGAAGCCATAAAGAAATAAATTATAGAAGATCCTAATATTTTGAATCTTTATTTTACTAAATAATTCATATTGTATTCATTTTTCAACCTTGATACTATATCAGCCATGCTAATGCAAAAAAATGATGAGGGTATGGAGAAGCCAATTACATTCTTTAGTCAATGTTTAGAAGATTATGAATTCAAGTACACCTTTATAGAGAAAAAATTCCTTGATATTATAATGGGGATAAATAATTTTATACATATGGTTTCAAATAATAGGATTCATGTTATGGTCTCTCATCTTAGCACCAAAGAATTTTTTCTGAGCAAAGATCTTAGTGAAAAGAGGGTAGGTTAGATCACTAAAGTAATAGAATATGATGTTGATATCAAAGTAAAAAAATTGATAAGGGTTAAATGCATTTGTGAAAATATATCTTTAGATCTTTATGAGTCAAAGGAAGAAGATCTAGTCAATCATGATTATTCCTAATTAGCTAGTTCATTACCTCCACTAAGTTAGACATAGGATGTGATTAGATATATTCAAAATGGTGAGTGTCATAATAATATGAGTAGATCATAAAGGAGATATTTTAGATTGAAATTTATCCCCTTTTATCTTATATATGGTGTGATTTTTATGAGGGACATTAATGGTGTGCTTTTGAGATGCATTGATAATGACTAGTTTGGAGTGTTGCTCAAGAAGTTTCATGATGGGACAACATGAGGTTATTTATCTATAAAAAACATAATTGAAAATATCATGAGGGATATATATTATTAGCATAGCCTCTTTATGGGTTGCCATGATTGGGTGAGAAGGTGTGGACAATGTGCTTTCTTTATAGGAAAATAAAAGCTTACAGCTCTTCCTTTAAAACCTATCTAAGTTGATCAAACTTTCATGCAATGGGGTCTTACTTTAATTTTCATGATAAATCTCCCATTAAGTGTTGGTAAAAAATGAATACTCACAACAAATGACTATTTTACATTATGGGTTGAGGTAGTAGCATTGAAGGAATCTAATGAGAACGCTATCTTGGATTTCTATGAGAGCATCATAACAAGGTCTGGTACTCCTATTATTTTAGATAATGTTATTGATTTTATGGGTACTAAGATAGATGATTTATAAAATAATAATAGCATATTATTTATCACTTCATCTAACTATTACCCTAAAGGTAATGGGTTGGTTGAATCCACTAACAAAAATCTGATCAGAATCATTAAGAAAACCTTCAAGCATAATCAAAGAGCTTGATACATCACATTGAAGACATCCTTATGGGATGATAGGATAAATCTTATGAGGTCAACAATAAATTCTCATTTTGTGCTTGTCTATAGAATGGAAGCTAGGTTGTCTATCTCTCAAAAGTTACCTACCTTAGAGTTAACACACCAACTAGAGTTACTTGAGAGTAACTCAATGAAGGTGAGATTGATAGAATCAATGGAGTTGTAAGATACTAGAGATAAATCTCATCAAACTATGGAGCATCACTAAATACTAATGAAGAATTATTTTTAAAATAAGGCAACTCCAAGATCATTTCAAGAAGGTGACATATTATTGAAATGGGATGAAGATAGGGCAAAAATAGGGAGACATACCAAATTTAATACCCTATGGAGAAAACCATATATCATCATCAAGTGTAAGCAAGGAAACGTTTTTAAGTTGGCAAGGATGAATGGAGAAGAGATACCTATCCCTATGAATGTGATACATTTGAAACCCTGCTATTGAGAACTAAAGTTTAGTCTTGTAAATATTATATTAGGTGTGTGTTTCCTTTCTTATTGTGTTGTGTTCCAATAAGTGTTCATTAGGCACATGTGTGTTTCTATTTTATTTCTTATTCTTGTTGTTTTCTATCATTGTTATGTGTTGTCAAGAGGTCATTTTATATTTCAAACATGTAGACTAATAACTCTATAACCTAATGGATATAATTAGGCAACTGGTCATGGAATAATAAACTTGCCACCCTTTGGAAATTGCCAAATATGTTAACCATTTTTACCTCAAGCCAAAATGGGTCAACTCCCTATAGCCATAATCTTGTATAGGGGATTTTTATAATGTCATAGGGTATGTTTCATCTCATTTTATGTCATTTCATATGCCATTCTAGCTTTGGTCATAGTCTAGCTTTGTCCTTATGCCATTTGGTGTCTTAGAGGTCATTTTAGAGACATATATGCCAGTGGTAGGTTTCCATGGTGTTGAACAGTTTCAAGAGTAAGTCCAAAAAATTCTAGTTTACACTTAGGAAATATTTCAACTTTTTTATAAGTGTTAGAGTTCTTTCATAAAAATTGTCCACATCAAAAAAATAAGGCATATTTCCTTCAAGAAAATTATTTTAGCATTTTTGGCTAAGTGTAGGGAATTATTTTGGACATTTTGTCTAAAACAAAATTCTTGAAGACTCAATTTTATTACTAATATTTTTTCCATATAAAAAATCCTGATGAGTTGAATTGTTTTAGGAAAAATGTTCCACAAAAAGGATAAGTACAAATTCTTTTAGGAAAATTATCCCATGATAATTTCCTTAAAGATCAATTTCTTTTAGACATTTTATCTTCACAAAAGTCTATAAGAATAATTCTTTCAAATAAAATTTCTTGGCACAAATCCTACAATGTATACCCAATGCAAAATCTAGAATTGAATGTTTTGATGAAAATGTATGTTCAAGCCTTCAAAATTGATCCAAGTAGGATCTCAAAATATTCATAAGCTTCCAGGGACATGGACTAGATTATCAAAATCTTATAATCTCATCAAGACCTTTAAGGATTGAATCAAAATGACTTGGTAAGTTTAATGGCTAGGCCATCTTTAACATCACATAGAAACACATTGGTCATCTTATTTATGAATTTAATAGATTCACCTTAGAAAGCCTCATAAGCTAAAAGGATGTAGTGCCATAAAGTTCTTCATTTTAAGGACATGCTCTACAAGTTTCATGTCCATGTGAGATTTCTATCTCAAGTTATGGAGTTTTAAAGTTAGTCATGTAAATGAAGATGTTCATACAAGTGTCAAATTCAAGCCTCAGTAGATGACCATTAGTTTTCAAATATATCAGTGACAGTCACATAGATGTCAAATACATTCACATAGAAATCAAATATAGGCACATATATGTCAATTTTAAGCCCCATATAATATCCATTTAGATTCAAAAAAGTAGGATCAATGATCAATGTTTAATCATATAGAAGATCTAATGGTGAGTGATGACTGATAGGTTAATGGGCCCAAGCATATCAATGCCTTACATTCAATCATTGATTCAATATTAATGACACACAAGAAATTCAAAGAGTATATAGGATCTTAAGATTAACACATGATTGATAAGTGTCATGAGCATGTTTAAGCTAAAAAAATATTGATGGAGCATGTTTAATTGTGTAAGTCAAGATCAACGGTGCTTAAAAGGTCAAGATATGATAGTAAGGATCTATGAGGCTAATATGAGTAAAGATATCTAGGAGCATTTTGATTGGTTCAAGTCAATTTTCAATGGATAAAGTTGAGCCAAAGGACCATTTTTGACTAAGGCAAGTAAGTGTTGTAGGGTCATCCTATCACCACTGAAGCTTGGCTAAACACCATTAAAGGGGCACATTAATTTAGTCAAGTTAAAATACATAAAGAGACCACCATTAAGACTTAATATGGACCTATTTGGATCAAAAAAGAGGCCATGCAATCTTTAGGTCCACATCGATATAATGACTATGAGAAAACCAATAGTCTGAGTTTGGTTTTCGATCTATAGTAGACCTATGAACATGGGGATGAGTTGGAGCATGATCCAATTTGAACCAGGGCTAGAATTTTAAAGGGTGCCATGAAGGTGTACATGTAGACTCTAATGGCTTCATATTTAGGACCAACTGCATGAAAAGGATCCTTCTCTTCACTTTTACATGATATAATAATATAGTTAGGACCAGTTAGCATCAAGGTAAAACTCTAATAAAATGATTTGATGGTCATAACTACATTAATGCTAGAACCTAGCTCAAAATAATTTAACCCACCATTACAACCATTAGGGAGCATTAATGAGGGAATAATGTAACTATGCAATAGAATGAAGTGACCTAGATCAATCATAAATCTTGAATGAGCATAATTTGTAGAGGTACTTGTAAGTGTAGTTTAAATGGATTTATGCACATTTTATTCTTTTTTTAGCCTTTGATATATTGTTAAGCATCCCTTAAGCTGGTATGACTAGACTCTACCAAAAATTATATTTTGCACCTCTTGGAGTAATGAATAGGGAATTTTTCAATTGTTTACTAATCTATTCTTAGTGTTTTGTATTTTTTTGATATGAAAAGGTGGTCATAATCTTCCCTTTGTAGGTCTAATTTTAACCTAAGTGCTAATAAAATTTCTTATACGTCATCTAGTGTGTCTTAAGGTTGATGTCTTAGGTATATAGTGGATAGTTTACTGTAAGTGCTTCCAATCAAGCCTTACCCTCATTTCCCTCTAGCCTAAGTTCATCAAATTTACCTATAGGTGAAACATTATTAATTATAAACTATTATAGACATTGAATTAGATCTATATATAGTCTATTAGTGTGCTAATGAGTTCAATTTTGAGAGTGGATCTTTGAACATAAAGTGCATCACCTCCTTTAGATTAGGTTTAATTCATGCATTATATAACTAGTTTCCCCATAATTAATTAGTTGGTATAGATAAGATCCTTTTAAGATACATGTAGGGAGATAACCCTTAAATCTAGAGCCTCATTTCGAATATAGGTACACCCACATACTTGGATATGTTCCCATGTTGACCAAATTTGGAAGAAGCTTGAATTACTTCTTCTAGGGTGCAAGATTTGGTGACAACATCTATACTTTATATTTTTAGAAAATCTCAACATTTAATTTAGAATTATGTTTATCTAAAATTTAAAATTAATTGGCCTACTATAGATATTTTTATCACCATTGTGTTTAATCATTTCTATATTATTAACCCTATCTATCCTCATAAAATCTATATCTATAATATAGGTTTAAACATTGGTGAACCCAACCTTTGAGCTCCAAACCCTAGGTGAATAAGGGTGATTATATGTTTCTAATCCCTTATTTCTATATAATATGTCCAATATGGATGTATTTATCACCCATTTTGGGTTCCAATTTATAATTTTTATTGTAGTTTGATATGTAAATTTCTTTGTAAAATCTATTATTGAACAAAATAAACTAATTCACCAACATAATGAGAGGGTTATAAAGTAGAGATAATAATTGATCTCTCTCCATAAATTTTTTATAATACTATGGAGTCACTATCTAAATTCCAACATGAATGCTATCAATCATTTGTTCTACCTAGATATTATTCAAGTTATAGATACCATCTCACACCCATGACTCATATTAGATTACATAGTCCATGTTGTTACTACTCAAAGAGGTAAAGGTGTTCAAGCTAATATGCCACCTATTAATATATATTATGTACCTCCTAATCCTATACTTTTAATAATATATAAGGGATATAAAATTGACCAATTAATAAATACAAATCGTAAGATTTCAATCCTTGAACTTTTAAATCAATCCATCATCTATAAGGACATGTGAGACCCAATTTCCAAGTAATATTTATCCTTCTAATTTTATGAATATAATGAAATATATCACGAATAATTCAAAGATTATAACCTTTATTTCTATATATTTTCCATCTAAATATACTATTTATAAATATTTGCCTTTGTTCATACAAGTGACTATGTAGAATAAGGTAATAAAAATGGTGCTCATTAATAATAGATCGGGACTAAAAATTTGTAGCACCAACTTCCTAACCACCATGAGTATTATCACTAATCTCATTCAAAAATAAATTATACATATAAAATGGTTTGATAATTCACATAACCCTCTAGTTTTCTAAATCACATTAGATGTGACATTGGGGACAAAAATAGTTCCAACTATTTTTCTGATAATTTATTAATCATTACATTACAATTTGATTTCAGGTAGACCATAGATACATCAAATGGAATTTGTACCTTATATAGTATATTGATGTGTAAAATTCATAGATGATAGGGCCTTATTGACAATGTTGATCGATGATGAACCTTTAATTTGTTTGAAAATGATATGATCCCAAACAGAAGTAATTAATATAATGGTACCACCTAAAAAAATTCATTCCCCTTGAACATATACACACTTATGAGATGGAATAGTCAATGATGATGTAATATTTATCTCCATATGCAAATAAAAAATTAAATACTGAATTTCACATATGTGAACATAAAGGTCAAGTACAATTACTAAAGGAACCAATGATACCAAAACTATAATAAACTCAAACATTTGAGCTCCTTTTATTGGTCAATATTGATTAGTAGGACGGTCATGTTTCAAGTTATTATAATAGTGATCTTTATCAATCCTATGATATGATAAATGAGAAACTATATAAACTAATTTTTTATCCACTTGACCATATTTCACATAACCTATTCAAACTTACATGTCCTAGCACATATAATCTAAACTCAACTCTAGAAGATACAAAATTGAATCTAGAGAAAAAATAAAAATAATAATAGATGATCTTGTAAATGCTTGGTGTTCCATACATCCATCCTAGATAAATACATTGAGTCAATAATATAAGGTTAAGATACAAATACATCATGTGAAAAATGTGGATTCTTTTCAACATGATTCATAACATTTTTTATATATCATAACATAATAGGATACTCTAGACACCATTTTATCTATGTTACTAGAATAAAAAAATATATTTTTACCTTCCACTAGATAGATAAGTTAGTAGACTAATAAATATAGAATAATTACCATATTATAAGTATCATTAGAACATTAGCCATAACACAAATCAATGTGAAGCATTAAAATTTCAAATTCAAAAATATAGGAGTGAGGAATGTATAAAAGTTATGTCCAAAATGTGCAAAAGGCATAACACTTTTAGTATTTAACAAGAGAACTATCTAAAAAAGATACCAAATCATAAATATATAACTATTACTAAAAATATTGATGTAATTCATTACCCTCACCTCAAGGTCAATGTACGTACTTAGAATAAAACTTATAGTATTACCACATTACAATAATTGGGACATAATATATATGAATTATGGCATTCCCAAAAATTTATATAATCTCTTAGGCATATTATATTTCCTATTTTATGTTGTCCCAAGTTGGTGTAAATTGATATATGGGTAATGGATAAAAAACCACACTTGAATTTTCATCTTGGGAAACATTGGTTGACTAATATGCAAACCATTATCAATATTACAAATCAGTGTCTTATTTTTCAACATGAAAAGAAAAAAAAATCATATCCCCTATAATGGATATGAGGGATAACTTCTAAAAATTGTTGGTAGGGAGTTACCACTATATACAACACATTTTATAATTATTTGGTAAAAGAATTTTTGGAAACTAGGCCACCATGTAGTATTTTGGATCTTGAATTTGAAGACTTGTTAGACTAAATGTTTTCCAATATTTCAAATATACTAAAAAATAAAATAACTTAAAAATTCCAAAAAAATTCAACATGTACTTATCTTATTAGTTCCTTGACATATATATTATTCATTTTATGTTGGTATATGGCATAAAAGTATTTTATATATACACATATGTTTCACACATATTTTAAGTGTGATACATGCATACACAGATACATGATCTATTCGCTTATGGATTTTGGTCGATCAATCTACTCATGTCACCAAGATGCTAGAGGTATCCATCTTATTTGATCAATATAAATCTAACTTCTATCATTATATGGTTATTTTATATTATCATGTTTGAGATAATATATGTACTTGCACATGGATTTATCCATGCTTATATATTTCATAGTGTACTTGATATTCTATGTACTAAACATTTTTTACTAACACATAATCTAGAGACTAGTACTCTATATTTATACTATTTTCTTATGATTTAATTTATACACTTCATTGAGTCTTTTGCCTTACTATTGTCTTGTTTATTTAGTATTTAAATTACTTCATTATTTATGGCCCTTGTGCCTGTATTTATCAGTTGTTGACATTTGAGTATGCCATTACTTATTGTATAGACATTTGAATATGTCATTTTTACTTTTGTAGAAATTTGACTAAGTCATGTCCATTCGATTATGTGACATTTGAACATACCCCTTATTTTCAGTCTCCTTAGACCATTGTCTTCTGACTTGATTTTGAGTTCTCTATTGTGTGTGATTGGTTACTTGTTGATATTTTAATGATACTATCTAAATGCTTCTATGATATTTATCATGCATCTTAAGACTTAATGTGATCAAATTCTATGTGTTTTAATGATACAGTTACCTAGACATGTTTTTATATATGATACAAGGTTAATTCATAATTATATGGTTATATTATCCTTTTTAGGTGAGGAAACTACTAGTTTCTATCTTCCATCATCCTCAAAAGGTGGGCATACTAGTGGGTCTATGTCATAGAGGCATGGATTCCACATATTCATAGTTTGAGATCTAGTGGGGGCATGTTTTAAAAACATGTTTTCCACAATTATTGAATACGTGGAATACCCATATTGTAAAGGGGGAATGTTTGGAAACATGTCCTCCACATTGGAAATTATATTAGTTTTTAGATTTATCCATATATAGTTGGAACATTTTTTGGAAACATGTTCTCTACACTTTAAGTTCTATGATTTAGATACACACTTGTGGAAAAATTCTATATATTAGTACCATTATTATACATAGTTTTAAATAATAAATATCTAAGGTTCATGTGTTATGAAATGTGTGCCTAATATTTCAAAATCAAATCACATTCAGATTAGAATACTTTTAATAACTATCACCTCCCACTAGGTTGAACTTTTATGGATTATATTGAGCCAATCTAATACAATAGTTAGTTCATTTTTGGTATGGTTGAGGTGATTTGATTACTCAAACTTACCAAGTTTATATGTTGGACTTGATTATATCATCCATTCTCACTAGATATATAATATGGGTTTATTTTGTTCATTCATGATCACTAGGTTATAAGTATGATTGGGTTGTATGGTTGAGATAATATCAATTTCTAGATGGTAAATCATATTTTCATTAAGGTTTAGGTAATGTGGCCTCCAATATCTCTCTATATCTTTAGATATATTTTTTTTTATATTTTATCCTAATATTAGTTTCAATGACTCATAATGATATAACTTTCAACTAAAATTTACAAAAAGCAAAATGGTTGCATCAATACAAAAGTGTACTCCTAAACCTCTCTTTTTAAATTTTAACCATTAAAATACTTTAAATTTAAGATTATATGCATTGATTATATACTAAACATGCTCTTGGTTTCATGTCAATCACCAATGAAGCACTCAATTTGGACTCAATCAAAGACAAGGTGTGTTACACACACCCAAGTACACATTCCTTTCCTTTAATCTATAAATTTCATTATGAGATTAAAAGGGGGGATTTAGATGATATTTATTAATTATGTAACACCTTAGTATTTTTCACTTAGAAAAATTAGACCTTGATTATTCCTCTTAGTTTAAAATCTTTTCTTCTTTAATAAGTCTCACATTTTCTATTTATGTGTGCTCATTGCTCATTTTTTAGTCTAACCAGTATCATTTTGATGAGTCCTACCTACTATATTGCCTAGAATTATTTTAACCTACTTATTATCCATATTTGTAAATTTTGGGTTTGTATCTATTTTCCTACTCTCTGAACACTTGCATCCTAGATAGACACTTACATCAATATAAATGTCCTACCTTGACGTAAGTGTCTAGTGTCCTAAATTCATAAATTTTTCAAACCAAATATATTTTTATGGTAGGCCTAAGTGATTTAATGTGAGATATTCTCCAAAGGGATTTGTATAAATACAAGATCAACCCTCATTTATTCTTCACAGAGAATAGACCTCATAGAGACCTAACATTCATAGCAAAGAACATTCAAAGAGAATTCAAGGGAAAAAATCTTTCCTATTTTATCCTATTTTCATATTAGTCATAGTAACATCACATCTATAGGTATAAATTACTAAAAGAGTAGCCCAAGAGCCTAATTTTTTAAGTTACAAGATAGGTCACTATTGTACTTGATTTCTACTTATTAAAACCTTATGCACATACAATCTAACACATAAGGGAGAACTACATAAGTCTGAATCACTCTTTAAATTATGGATATGTAGGTAGCACTCATTAATATATGGGTGTTTGGAATATCTTGATACTATGTGCCCACCAACCCAATTTTACCATAGCCATTATGAAGATAAGGAACTAGGTTATTTTCATTTTACAAGGAGAAATAGTCTATGACCTATATTTGAATGCACTAGAGAAAATATGACACACAACTTAGAAGCATCCAAGTTGTCACATCTAGTTTCAATAAGTATTTTGTATTGGAAACTTACATTTGATCTACGCAATAACATTGATGTAATCATCATAGGATGACACAACTCTCTAAAGATATAAATGCACTTAATATTGAATTTGGTGACTACTCTAGAATATTCTTCTATTCTACTTCCCACTTGTTCTAGATATAGATCTGTGTTAGCATCAAAACTAAATAATTATCTTGTTTTCATTATCATTACAATATCTAGCATAATTTACTTTCTATTTTTAGCATATCTTAATATTTAATTCAAAATATTATTTATTTGAGTTTGTAAATTAATTGGCATTCTATAGATTCATTTATCACCCTTATGTTTACTCATTTCTATATTATTAACCCTATCCATCCTCATAGGATCCATATCCATAATTTAGGGTTAAATAACTCTTGCATTGAGTAAACTCCATCTTATCTTGAAACTATGATCATTTCACTTTCTTATACAAATGTGACATGGTTGGAATATTTAATCATTGTTTCCACCATTTATATCATCCATGATCTTTAGAATTTAGTGTTATATTATGATAAACATGGACATACATGAAATACCACTAAACATATTTTTGGCCCAACTATGCAAGGTAACTCAATGGATCCAATAAATGATTTAGATAAATTAATTTTACTTAAATGTTCCTTATCATATCTAATAAATTTTAAGAGTGTTATACTACAAACATTCATTTCAATAGTGTTATTGATCACCACATTGGTACATTTTTCACTATCTATAAGGGGATTCAGAATCAAAGGCTCTAAAAAAGACAAATGATTTTTAGTCAACTCCTTTAGAACCACACTTGAAACTATATATTTTATATTTATTTCATGATTTTGAGACTTTTTTTTAGAAAACCTTTTTTAATAATTATTTTATGCTTATATTGAATTTGATTTGACAAATTCTCTTGTTGTAGCATGTTTTTTTTTCACATTGTTCTCTTTGTAATTACTCATTTACATCTTGTGCAATTTTTTCTCTTGCTTACTCTAACTTAGCTTGTTGAATCATTTCTTGTTCTAATTTTATATTTTGAACCTTTTATTATGTTAATTGGGCATTTAAAACCTTTTCTTACTTTGATTTATCCTTTGGTAACCACTTTTTCAATAACTATAATTTTGCCACTTGTCTTTTGGGAGATGTACTCATAAGGTTAGTTGGTGCTTAAGTGATGTATCAATGATAGGATCACCATTATAAATTATATTTTATATTTTATTTTTCAAATCTAAATAGATATATATATGTTGCCCATGTAATCTATGATATGCACAATAGTATTTTTATCTATTTAGAGGATGTAGTTTGATCGACTTATTTACAATAATTGAACTTAGAATCTCACTTAAAATATTATTATCCACTTTCATACTTTTTAAATCACTTATTGTATATTATTATATTGTGGTTTCTAATTTTTATATGAAACCTTGTTATGCACAACATTGTTAGATAAATATTTGTATACAATTATAATAGTATCATTTTATGGATTGTTTGCACATTTAATCTGATGATCTAATAATGTGATATTTGCACTAAAAACTAATTTTGATTTTTTAACTCTGTTATTATCTTTCCCATAGTGAAAATTTGATCCTTAATATCCTCACAATCCTAAACCCTAGGTGTTTCATATTGAACATGCATATATACACCTTGAATAGGAGATGTGGGAGGTAAAGGATTTTGAAGAAGGATAGGTTTGTTACCTTCATTTGAGACTATATGATAGGATGCCTTACCTCTTGGGATAGTGATAACATGGACCTAGTTAGAGATAAAGTAGATATCACAACCTTGAAGGTTAAGAGGAAGAGAAAGAGATTATTTTATGTCCATTAAATATGACACTAAAACCTAAAAAAATATTATTATAATAAAATATATTAGATATGAAAATATTAAGACAATAAATGGAAATATAAAAAAATAGAGTATAAACCCTAAAAACATTTGTGGTTAGGATTTGGAAACATGTGAATAATAAATAATTTCACCAATATGTTATATCAAATTTTGGATTTATGTAAAACCCTAAGTGACAACATTATTACATAAAATCAAGATAATAATATAATAATACCAACATTCATTGATTTGGAACTACTATATTTTGGAAATTTATTAAAAATACTAAAGTGTAATGAGAAATAAAGGTGTAGCTAGAAAATGCATATGTGGGAGGAATCAGAGGCTAATATTTATTATGAAAGGAGGTCCAATGACTAGAATTAGGAATCAAGAGTTAGATCTGGGCCTATACAATAATGATGAGAAAAGGATACTAGAGTAATGTGCTATAGTCCTCTAAGTGATCTTGTCCCACATGTGATTTAATAATGTTGAGGGTTAGGTAGGACATAAAAGGTGCCTAAGGTTGATAAGAATAGGGATCAATGTATTCAAGGTTCATTTATCATTTGAAAGGAATGTATAAGGTGGTTTAAAGTGATCAAAAGTGGCCCTAAGAGAGGTCTAGAGATAAGTGTGTAAAAGGGTGATCATAAGTGCATAATTTTAACTTAAATGTTAATTTATGTGTCTAAATTACCCAAAAACAACTTTTCCTACCAAGGAAAATAGACAGATGAATGGATAAGAAGTCATTATATGATGGTGTTTAATATATTATTACATGATGACACTAAGTGACTTACTCCATGATATTTATAGGGTTTCCAAATACCCAAGATAATTAAATAAGATAAACTTTTGAATTATTGATAGGTTAATGGCTTGGCCTTATGCTATTGAGTAACTCTCAAGACATCAAAGACATCCTGACTAATTCATTAGTTAGATTACCTATATATATAATCAAGAACATTCACTAATCCTTACCTTGTGATTCAAGTGACCTTTATCACCCTAGTTGCATGTAGTGACTCATGCATCTCTAGTCTCACAATCCTAACCAAAGGGACAAAACTAGGCATGAGGTTAATCTATGGGGTGGAACTTCAATGATTCTAGATTAATTATGAAATATGGGGTATATAATTATTCCTTGGTAATGATATTAATACTAATCCACAACTATTTCCATATACTACTGATTATTTTGTAAGGGTCTGAACCATATCATCCTAGATGTCAAGATCAAGGGGGAAGCTTAATAACACTGTATTATATCCTCTATCAAATTCTTAATAGGATTCCCACACCCAAGGGTCACATTTTATCTCAACTATCATTGATGTAGGTCATATCTTATCTACATATTTAGTAAGGACAATAGAAGGTACCACATGCTTCATGACACTTATAAGTAAATTATTCTTCAAAGTGTAGTCCCTTTTTAAGTTCCTATTCCTTACACATGGGGAACCTATTTTGAGTCTTAAAAGGGTACCTATTCATGGTAACTTAATATTATCCATATTAGGCCTTATGAACTCTTAAGCATGTCAATTAAATGAGATATCTACTAATTCTTTAACCTTATATAGTTCTATGTCAAGTAGTGTTTCTCTCTTTTAGGCTAAATGAAGTTCACTTTTCAAGGATTTAATGACTCATATACCCTCATGTAATACCATAGACTATCCCACTTGATTATAATGGTTGGTTTATGAGTGTGTGTCATTCTGTTATACACTTACACATTTATCAAATGAGGGCACAAATCCAACCTTAATTTTATTCAAGGATTTATGGGCACATTGTGCCTTCTTAGTTTCCTTCCCTAGCTTAATTCATCTTGTAAGCTTAACATAAATTTTGGGACAATAATTGAAAATATTTAATTTTAGGCAATAGAGATAAATAGGAAGGATGGGGAAGTTACATTCTAAATGATCTAGTGATCCAAATTTTTATCATGAGTGTGGATGGCATCATTGTCCTCTTTGACCCCATGCCTAGGTGGTATTTCTATGTGGATGCCTCTTGGTATTTTTTAGTGATTATTCTTTTCATTAATACCATATATCATGACGTATACTCCTCACACCATTTCCAATATTTTTCTTGTGTATGTGTGATCACCTATACATGCTATATTTATCTAGGCTACCATCATTATCCCTTGCTTTAACAATATACATAGTTTAAAATTATTGAATATATTGCATCATCATTATAACCTATGTTTCAAATCCTAGAAAATATTATTCATCCATATGATGCACAAATTAGACTCTAATCATGGCCTCTAGTGCCTATCATAGATTATAAAAAATAGTCATGGCCAAAGTGCATCAGATCAAGGGGAAAAATGTGCTAAAAAACCACTAATCATGATTGAGTAGATGGAGGGCATATGGGAGCTTTGAGACCAAGTTTTTAAACCTTGTGTAATAGTCATGTATTGTTTATGAATCATCCCACTTGATGTCTTTGAATGTGATAACATATTAATGCTCCATATTTGGGAGATCAAACTCCATTAGAAATGTAACCTTGAGGAGGGTAAATTTCATGATTGTCTACATCAGATCGACCTTTCAATACCATGTTTGAACTCACCCTCATATATTTGTAACAAACTAATACACCTTATGGTCTAAATGGAAAATCCATTGAGCCCTCCAAATGATCTCACACATACTCACATGGTTTGAAGCATCTTCCTTTTCATAGTACTTTAAAATGTTCAAATATAGGGCACAATATGTTTGTTAGACTAGTATGATCATGTTCTAAATTAGGGTGATGTTTCCTTGTGGAATGAATAAGGGTTGGCCTCCTCTTATGGTGGTCATATTACACTTCATCTTTCTACAGTAGATCCTATCTTGAGCCTCTTAATCCAAAATGAAACATATGTAAACTACATTACTTTTGGTTCAATTATGGGGTCATAAAACACTTAATTAGGTAGAGTCCCTACTTTTTCCTCTTCAAGATCCATTTTTGGTGGATATCAAAATATATCCTCTAATTATGAAATAAATATATCAGATCATGTGTTTAGACTAGGGAAAATTGATACCACCTCACTAATCTCTTGATACCTTGTCCTTAGTTTAGATATTTTTATATTTTAATCCAAATTTATGGTATATCTGATCCTTTCCTTAGAGTGTATTTTCTTTACAAAATTTTCATCCTCATGCCCTTCCCTTCCTTTAAGGGTCCTTGTGTCATTTCTAGAGGTGGACTCTTACCTATTATAAGGTCCTACTTAGCCATTCTCATTCATTGATTCCCATCATATATACACCCTTTGATTTCTCACATATCTAGTGCTTCAATTATAAAATTTGATCTACTCATTATAAATATCATATATGTATATCTCTAATAATTATTCTTGAAAATGTTTCATGCCCTTCTACCACCAAAAAAATAAAAAAAAACTGAGTCCCAAAAATGGAGCCAATTTTTTTGGAAAAGTCTAGTCATTAAGGGTCTAAAGTTCTATATAAGTCTATCTAAACACTCCTTAAACTAGTTACTAAACCAAACTATCATTCAAGGAGGAAAAGTCTTGTGATCTCACTTGAGGTGTGAAGGAATAGAGGATGTAATCTAGGGTCATGCTAGTTGTATGTAATAGGAGAACAAAGACTAAGAAAATTTGAAGGGAGAGATAAATAGATAATTATGGGAACATAAACAAATGCTATTATATAACATTACAATAGAAAATTATTAAAAATATCCTCTTTTATTTTAATCACTCTCTATTGAATACATGGGAATAGATTATTACATACAACACACTAGATGCTTTCACTCTATAATCTAGAGCTTAGTCATGACTTTCATCTCTCCATAGTATAATATAATAGTAGATTTCTACCCTAATTTACTCTAATCTATCTCATTGGAACTCATTATTTTTTGTCCTTCATTCTTATGGCTCTACTTCAACCATTAGATTATATTCTCCACTCAATTGTTGGTAACTTCTCCACTTCTTAATTTTTTTAGCCTTTACTACCAAAACCTATATTTTAATTACCAACTTATCCCAAGGTTAAATATCATTCCATATATCTTCATACCGCCATAAATTATTGTTACGGTATGTAGTTATCTAATCCGCCCATCACTTCCCTCATAGTCTCTTTCATGGTTCCTAGGTCCACAAGGTTGATTTTCTCTAGTTCCTACCAATATTTTGTGTAACACATGTTGGCATGGTTCTAACACCTGACATCTAATTTTATGGAAATTATGTTTAAGGTGTGAATGCAAGTTGTGTGGTTTATATTTCACATTCCTCTCATCTAGTGGCACTAAACTACCATGAAGTGCACAAGCACACATTTTTTGGTGATTATATAATTTTAGGGGTCAACATTAAATGGGTGATGCAACTGACATAATTTGGTCTCAAGTTTGTATCTAAAAAATTAGTGAAAGGTCAATTTTTATTTGATTACATAGCTACATCTCTATTTATACACCCTTTCCCAATTATTGAGACTTTCCATGATGAGTTAATGGTATATAATATATCTCATAATCAATGGACAATGTTCTTTGATGGATCCAGATGTATGGTAGGTGTATAAGCACATATCATATTTTAACCCCAAAGAGGAATTACATGACATTATCTTATATATTATTCTTTCCTTGCATAAATAATATTGTAGAATATATGGTGCTAATAATCAGATTATCGATAACATAAAATATTCATATCAAGGATATTTAGCTTTTTGGTGACTCTTAGTTGGTTTTTAACCTAGTTATCAGTCATTACCAAACCAAATAGATCATATAATTATATGTAAACAAAGGGTGAATAAATTGAAAAATAATTGACATATTCTCTTATGATAGTATACCCATAAAGATAACCATCACAAAGATACATGTCTAGTGCAACATCTATAATGAATTTTGATATTACTTATGATTGCATAAATTATACAATACAATAGTTAAAATAAGCTTACCATATCAAAATAAAATGTTTCCTTCATGGTTCTTTTTGTTACACATAGTTTTATAAATACATAATGTTATAATGACATTTATAATTTCTTATACTAGGCTTGCATACCAAGTCATTTTAAATGGAATGATAAACATAGACTAAAATGAGAGGCACTTAATTATGTTACTTTAGAAATGATTTATTAACACTAAAACTTAATGGGAAATTGCTTTGATGCCTAAATAAAGATGAAGTACAAAACACACTCTTAGAAATGCATGATAGTGAGTGTGGAGGACTCTTCAATCAAAGGGCCATGTCTAAGAAATTATTATGCTAAGGTTATTATTTATTACAATGAAATAATAATGTATGAAAAATACCAAATTTTGTTTACAATTCTAGAAATATAAAAATTTAAATCATGCTCCTTCTCATGAGTTATAGCCAATTATCTTGCCATGGCACTTATCCTTATGGGGTTTTGATTTATTAAAAAAAATAATTATATATCTATAGGAGGTCATAAATTCATAATCATAGCTAAATAATACTTTACCAAATTAGTGTAGGTAATTCAACTAAATTTACCACATGAGATGACATATGCAGATTCTTAATGACCAATACTATCTACTATTTTGGCATACCTCCAATAATAATTATTGATGATGGGTCATAATTTAAAAATAAAATAGTGAAGCACATTTATATCAAGTACAAAATCAAACATACATTTTATACACCCTATTACCCATAGGGTAATGGTCAAGTGTAATAAACTAATAAAACCATTATCAAAATACTTGTAAAAATGGTTAAATAATATAATAAAGATTAGACCCGATAGATGGTGTATGCCTTGTGGGCATACCAAACTAGTGTTTTTATAGCTACTCAAGATACAAATTATTCATTTTTTTATGGTACAGAGGGAATTATACCTATATAACTTGAAATACCATCCTTTTATGTTTCTCTCAAGGATATTATAAAATATAATAAGTATCAATAAAAATGATTACATTAATTAAAATAATTGAGTGTAAAATGCATACATGCTATTGGAAATTTAAGGGTCTATAAATATAACATAAAATGAGAATATATAAAAGGTTTATCCATGTGAATTTTTTATGGGTGACGTAGTACTAAAAAACAAAAAGAATACGAATGTAGAAAAACATAATAAAATAAAGTTCAAACTAAATTGGTTAGGTCTATTTTTAGTTACATAAAAATTAAGGAAATGCATATACCATTTATCTATAATTAAACTAAAAACTCTCAATAACCCAATGCACATTATAAACATGCATAAATATTATACCTAAATTTATAAAAAAATAAAATAAAAAATAAAAATCCCAAAAAATCAAATATTCCAAAAAAAACATTTAAATTATATATATATATATATATATATATATCATTTCCATTTTTATTATTTAATTTTCATCTATGTTGTTTTATTTATGTTAGTAGGTAGTATATCAGGTAGTATATCATTTAATTTCTATGTACACGCATTTCACGCATCTTTGAGTATGATACATGGATAGCTAGACACATGCCATATGCACTTACATATGTTAGACCTTTCTTCTACCCAAATCATATAATATATTATGGTAATATACTTCTTTGAACATGATTTATATAGGTTACATATCCTTTATTATCATTTATGAATTATCATCTTTTTAATTATATACTAATGCTTAAACATGTCTATATCTAAGATCATATCTTTCACAATATACTTATATGCTATGCTACATAACATTTTTTTATAACACATATATGCAAGGAATATTATGATATTATTATGTTGGTTTCTTATGTTTCATCAATTTCTCACTTACTTGAGTGTATTCCATTACTTTATTTTATTTTTCTTGTGGAACTTATGAATATGTTCCTTGCTTGTTGTCCCCTGTGTCATTTTATGTTGATTACATAATTTAATATGACATTATATGTTTTTTTGTAATTCAAATATGTCATCCATTTAGATTATGTGGCATGTAAATTTCCCCTTATATTAGGTACCCTTGGACAACTATTTTTCTTTACATTGAGTTTTCTTATGCATGTGCTTGATTATTTTCTAAGCTTGTACTATTAATCTTTATATGTTTTCATGATCCATATCATTCATCTTAGGACTTGAATTTATAAAATACCATGATCCTATTATATATATCTACTTATACATGTTATATCTATATATACATGATTCATACATATGTTATATAACTAACTTATCCTTTTAAGGTAACTACTAGATTATATTTCCCTCACCTCACAAGCAAGGCATGTCATAAAGGAATTATATATACACTTAAAAAATTTATAATTATATTTATATTTTAGTGGTGTCATGTCATAAATACATGAACTCCACATTGCACAATATCCAGTTTAGTTTCATGATTTATATATACACTTGGGTCAAAATCCTATACATACATTGCATCGATTTTGAATAAATTTGAAACAATTTTTTTAATTTATGACACATATGATTTAATTTATACATATTATAGGTATATATCCCAAGATATTACACCATAAATTTAAAAATTTACTAATTATACTATTCACTAGGATGAATTGATTACACCAGGATGCACTATTATCAAGCCTTTTATTGTAGAAGTTAGTTCATTTTATAAGTTGAAGTGATTAAATCATTCAAACTCACTAGAGTTATAGGTTCTAGTGATTAAATAATCTAACCTCACTATATTTATAGTATGTGTTGATTAAATCACTCACCCTCACTAGATTATATATTCACATTTGAGTTATGTGATTGAGATATAGAGATCTCAATGGCCATATAACAATTCATCCTTAAAATTAGATTGGGTGAATAATACCTTCCAATATACCTATTAAAATTATCAATATTCAAGTCTAAAACTCTTCTATCTCTAGTGATTCATAAGGAACAATCTTTACTAAGTTGAATCATAAAGAGGCAATATGGTTGCATTAACACACAAGTGTACTCCTCATTCTCTTTCTTTTCAAATATTTTAATTATTTCAAATTTCAGATTATATTCATTGATTTACGCTATAACATGCTCCTGGTTAAATTTCATACACTAGTAAAATAATCAAAGTGGGATTAAGTAAAGGTAATGTGTGTTATACACACCTAAGTACACTTTTTTTTTTAAACTAGTAATTTAATCTTTATGCATTACTAAATTAAAGAGGGATAAAGGTATACACTAAAACTAAATATTTATAACATCTTATACATTTTAAAAATATCAATTATTGATCTACCCTTTAGTTCTAAACCTCCCTACTACTAAAAGGATCACATCCATCATCTCACTTTCCTAAATTATTATCTCTTAGTCTAATCTATATCATTTTGATGACCTAGGTTTCCTACATTGAACAAAAATCTTAAACCCTAATAGACATTATAGACTATTAGTTTTATATCCATACTTATTTTTATCCCTGTAGACACTATCTACCATAAAGGGAAACTAGCATTGATAGTAGTTCCTAGATCCTTATCTATTTTTTAGTTTCCAAAAGTCATCCAAATTTAAAATGTCTCAAAACCTATGGGTCAGCCTATTCATATTAATGAACCCTACCATGAGATGTTTTAAAATGGTATGATATAAATACAAGTTTAAGACTTTCACTATTCATATATAAAATAAAAAACAAAAATAACCATCAAGGATCTTTTAATAAATTTCATAATTGAGTTATTATATCCTATTCAAACTTATTTATTTATCAGTTATAGTAGAAGTCATCAAAAAGGTATGAAACATTCAAACAAAATCCCATGAGTGATATTTATCAAATTATAAGCTATATCACTATATGCATCTTCATATAGTATATTATACCCTTGTCACACATAATCCCATACATAGGGTAGAAATATATTTTTTTTATTCCCTCCTTTTAGTATTGTCTATGTACGTAATGCTTGGTGACATAGGGGTAATTGAGATTAACTTGACACCATGAGCCCACTAACCCATTTTAACAAACTTATTCTAAGGGTTAAGAAGGGTGAAGAGATAGGGTTTGATCAATTAGAAAATAAAGACAAAATTTATCCTAGATTTGAATATATTGATAGAAAAGAAAAAGAAAACCAAAAATAATGAAGTTGGTTGCATCAATATCTAGTCATTATTTTGTACTAGACATCCACATCATAGTTAGACACTAGCATTGACAATAGTGTCCAAATATAATGGTAATGTCTAAGGCTACAAAATTATAATTTACAGAATTTTATGACTAGTGAATAATATTGATCCTACATACTTTCCACCTATTTCAAGTCTACATCTACTTTTGCATAACAAACCCAACTAAGTATCACTTCTCTTTGGTATTACAATCAATGAAACATCTTTTGAATTTGGTAGTTTTTATATTTATCATATCTAAGTATTATAATTTAGAGTATTTGTTTATTTTATTTTTAAATTATTAGCTTACTATATATTATTTTATCACCCTTTTTATTGAACTATTTTTATATTGTTAACCCTATCCATACATATATAAATTTAGGGTTAAATGCTTTCTCTTTGCCTTGAAAACCCTAGGGATATTGGTGAGAGCTAGAAACCATAAAAAAGAAAGGTGAATTGTAATGGGTCAAGATTAACTCAGTCATGTAAGTTTATTATTAACCATTTCCTATTTATCTATATATTCTATAAAAGGAAATAAGACACACATAATTATCCCACCTAGAGTGATTGTGAAATTGTGATCATTGACTATTTGTGTGTAGCTATCATTTTGGATTTGATATGTGAAAATGTTATTTACTATATTAAATTTAATTAATTCATACTTTATTTTAGATTTGTACTATTAATTTATATTTAATTTTTAAATATTAGGGCTTAATTTATTAGTGTGAAGTAGTATAATAAATAGATGCCATATATAAATCAAGTCCCTTTAGAATGATAGTTTAATTTGATAATATAGTCAAACCTTTTGAATATTTAATTTATCTAATTTTAAAAATGTGTAGGAATAACCAAATGAATATTTAAATTTTTTGAAACTATCCATTAAATGGTATGGGGACATAACTACACTAGGTGGATAGGTACATGGAAGTGACCTTGTTTGCCTAGCTCAAATTTATCCCTAAAAATAAAAAATAATTGTCATGAGGTTGGAACAATATGAGATATGATACAAGGCAATTTTATCACTAACCTTGAGATTAATGAACATAGGGGTCAATACTATACATGGATAGTTGACTAGATGAATGGTTAATAAGAGACATGTATTTGAATTTAAATAAAGTGGTTCAATATGTGTCAATAATTAACATTGTCAGGTACATATGATCATATTTAGGTATCTACAAACCCCCCGTTATTACAGTAGTTGAATTTATAGGTTAAAGGAGAAAATAATACCTGAGTGTGTATAACACACATTATATTTGATAAGAAGCTTTAATTTTATGACATTCAATAACAAACTTTGTAACGTCACATGAAATAGTCATTATTCATATTCAAAATTTGAACCTCTAAAATTTGAAAAATTAAAAGAGAGCAAGAAAGAAGTACACCTATTTGGAGATGAAACCATATTGATTTTTAACCTCTAAAATCATTTGAGAATCATTAACCCTTATTAAAATTCTTGGAGAGATGGATCTTAATGTTGAATTATTGGTAGATTGAGAGTGATCAAGTCCCAATTTTAAATAACTAAACAATCCTTTGAGTTGTAAAGATGCATGCTCCAATTCTCATGAATGGGGAGAAGTAACTAGTTTACTAATCCAAAATAAGGTGTAACCAAGGTGGGTTTACTAGAAGTTATTCTAAGGTCATTGAGTTTCTTTAGAATCGAACACACATCACCCATAACAGAAAGCTTAGACCACACAATGGATTTTTTTAAATTAATTTTAAGTTTGATGAGTGTCTATATACTCAAACATAAATCACATGTATAGATGGATATAGATTATAATTTCATGATAGAACTAAAATGAATAATATTCATGATCCCATCATGATCAAAGTGTTATTAGATTTAAGGTGAAATAAAAACCTTTTGTCATTGAATCTATAAATTGCATTATAATGTATATGTGCATGAAAAAGTATCATGCCTTTTGAATTTGAAAAATGTATATGTGGGCATGAACAAGAATCATTCCATTTAATCTCTACTAAATGATATACAATGTCATGAATTTATATGTTCAACTATAAATGTACATGAAACCTATAATTTTTATTCTTGTAATTATTTTTCACATATCCATATATATGTATCCAAGTGTGTATGAATTTTTACTTGATTTTTTATAAAGTGAGTCCATATACATGTCATATACCTTTATAATATATGTGAATGTGCCAATATTCATCATGTATATGATATACGAATTAATTTGAATATTTGAAACATGTACTCTATCATCAAATCTAATTTTTTAATAATTTTAAATATTTTAAACTTTTACTCTATCATAAAATCTTCTTTTTTAATTAATTTGAATCTTTGAACCATGTTTTCTATCATATAATCTATTTTTAACTTTAATTTAAATATTTGAAACCTATGCTATATAATAAACTTTTTATTTTTATGCTCATTGATGCTTGAATATTGAAGACAAGCCTATTCTACTTCCACCCTTTTGAGATAAGGGATATAGCCTATAATTCAATCATCTCAAAATAAGGTTGATTATATCATGTGATAAAGATATAATCATTTATAATCATGTAGATAGTACGTTATAATATTAGTCTAATTTTCATTGAAGCATGTTTGTAATATAATAATTATGATGTATATAAGTTTCATGTCTAGAAAGATAAATAAGTGATACATGTAGTAAAGTAGCCATATCTAAATAAAATTGTGTAGTAAAATTGAATCATATTTATAATTTCACCAATAATCAATCTCAACAAGCACACGAAGAATAAAACACAATATAATTCACTTTCACACATAAGGACGAGGGATACATACAAAATACATGAAAATGTCACAAAAAACAAGGTCAAGGGACACACAAATAACACTAATAATGTCACAAATAAGGGATATAAATATGTGTCTCACATAAGGACAAGTGGTTTTATAAAATAAGAAATAAATTTCTAGCCTATTATGAAAGAAACTAACTATGTCAAAGGAGCATGGAATAAGTGAAAACCAATTAACACCATCCATATGTATTAAATTCATATCATAAAAAATACCATATCCGTGTAGTATAGTGAAATATATGAGTAATTAGGAAGAAACTCGTAAGATATGTAGTTTAACATGGTAAAGAGGTCATAGATAGATATAACCTATGATGATGTAACCCATAGAACAATATACCTCCAACATAGGCATAACCACGAGGTAGAAAAGAGTGTAACATGTAGGAATCTATGTATAATATGCATTTACTACATCACAATCATATACCTCATGAAATGAATGTGTGTATAAGAAAAATTTAACTACCAGACATGTGATACATAACATATGTAAATAAGTAAAATAAAAACTCATGTAATGTTAAGGTCCTTATTTTTATATTTTTGAAAATATTTTGAACTTTTTTGCATTTTTGAAACATTTTACTTTTTTGTGTTTTTGAAAATTTTGATTTTTTGTTTATTTTTGAAGTGTGAAAAAGGAAACTAGACAATGATCCAATTAATGGGAGAACCATAGTGCATTATTTTATCATATAACTAGAAGGTTACTCTCCATGAAAAAAAAAGTGCTACATGTACATGAATCCTAATCTGAAAAGGAATAAGGTATTATATCATAGTTATCCATATCACTTATCATATAATCTTATGTGAGATGGATAAATATAAAAGTTTCATGAGTTGATAGGGTTTGTTGTATGGTAGAAGGTATCACTACTTATGTTCATTGTGGAACACATTGAATTATATATGGTATTTCTTTAGGACACACTATAAAAGATGAATATCTCTTGAATTGTGAATAACTATTTGATGTGAATATTGTTGTCAAAGAGGATGTAATAATATCCTATGACCTAATTGTATCTAAAGATCATGTATATGTGAAATAACTATTTTTTATTATGCTGTTGAATAGATACATTAAATTACTATGTGTTATACTCATGAATAGGTAAAGCAACTAACTTCTCATTATGTTATTGAATAGGTGTACTAATGAATAAAGGTGGTGGTGGGAGAGGAGGATACACCACTAACTATAGATGGTATTCATATCAAATGCCTAAAACTTTGACCACCTGATTACAATATATATGTTTGAGACATATATATACTATGGATGATAGTATTAGGGCTTCAATATCTAAGGGTGTCCTAATAACATATAAAATATCCTTTTGCTTAGTAAAACTAAGAATGGAGTAGATATTGTTTTTGAATAAGCATATATAGGTATCACTATGTGATCAATACTATTATATGTGTCCAATGATTTCTTTGACTATTTTTATGTATATTTTAAATCTTGATTTATATACCCAATAGTGTAAATAACTCTCATTATTCATGGTTCTTCACTTGAACCATTGTCAATCATGACATGGTGTATGGGATTTTTATTGATATAAGATATAATAAAGTGTTCATGTCTATCCGAATCATCATAAAAAATCTCACTATAATCAAATGTGATCATAAGACATGCCACTGATGTGCTTATGAATATGCCAATAATACCATTTATTAGATACCCATATGTCTAAGGAGGAGGATGCACATTCTAAGCATGGTGTATAATTGAATTATATATATTTTTTGGTGTGCCATGATCTAGAAATAGATTAATAAATATTTTTAAGTTTGTATTGTCATTTTGTTTTTATCTAGCCTCCTGTATGGGCATGTTTAACTCAATAGTATCATTATCGATGAGATCTTGTATCTTTTGTCTTAGACAATAACACTTATTTTTAAAATATATGACACATCTATGGTAGTCACAATATGTGTTGCCATTGAATACCTTATATTTATGCCTATTAATGTTATCCTCTATGGTGGATGGAGAGTTTTGAGATTGCAGTAAAGTAATTTTTGTTACAAGACACAAGGAGGTGATGGTAACCTTGACAATTTATTCATTGGTGGAGCTAATAAATAAAACTTATTTACTAGTTGTGATACTACATTGATTGTTACTTGGTATTAATTTTTTATTTCATTATATTTGACTTTGTATCTTGATTTTATTTTAAATTTAATATTTGAAATAGATAGAGAATTTGGTGCATACTTGATTTTTTTTAAATCTATGATTTTGAGTTCATGTGAGTTGATTATATGGTGTAATTCATCAAAGGATTTTAATTTATCAAAAATTATAGAATCATGGAGTGGTGCTAGAAATATTTATGTGAAGATATATTGTAACTCATTTTCTACCATATAATTGGCCATCATAGCTATCATAGTTTTGTATTGAAGAACATATTAATTAATTGGCTCATTAAACCATTTATTTAGTTTAATAATTTGTGAATAAGATGGGTTTATGTCAATATTGATATAAAAGTGTGATAGAAAAATTTTTCCAAAAGGTTGAATGACTTAATTTATTAGAGTGGTATATCATAGAATCATTACAAACATAGTCTTAGAGGATTCTTAGAAATAGCTTGGTTAATAATTTATCATTATATGCACAATCCAAACATGTTGCATGAAATTATCAAAGATGTTATTAGAGATAAATTTTACCTTCATAAAGTGTAAGCTTAGGAGATAAAAATATTGTTGGTAATGGGATTCTATCTCAAATGCCAAATGATTTTGAACTAAGGTATGGGAATCTATTGAATGACTATCTCTAAAGACAAATTTCTCTTATTATAACACCTCGTCATGTATTGATATAAAAATTTATTTGATATAGTAAGAATTAGGAAAGGTTGGTGGAGCACCACATGTAAAATCAAAATAGGTGTGTGTGGTGCCTATGTACAAGTATACATATTAATCTCTTGGAAAGCTTGTGATGACCCTATACCTAGGGATGATGTCACATATGTAACTAGAGGTGTTGGTATAGGAATAGAATAAATAATATAAATTGAAATACCTAAAGTGGTAGTATTGACTCGAAGGGGATCATATCAGTATCTTAATGTATAATCTTGAGTTGATTTATTTTTTCATCTTTTACAATGTATAATAATGCATCAATTTTGTGTCGATTGTCACTAAGATACTTAATGAATTATTATCGTTGATTTCATCTAATATTATATATTAGCTTTATTAGTATCAATAGTCATGATAAGTTCATCAATAGGGTTAAAATGACATATTTTATTTTACAAAGATATGCATTTATGGTGATCATATCATAGAGGAAGCATGGCATGACATAACATTGCAGTAATATGAGTTGAGGAAGGCTTGAGATTGTACATTATTTGTTTTAACTTTTTTATGATATTTGAATTTGATTATTTATAATAAATAATGAATCCAAATAATACCTTAGAAATTAACATATAATATGATAATGAAACTTATGAGTTGGAAATAAATATAGAAGTATGTTTCATTCATTATATTCATGATTTTATTTTGAACTTTGAATTTGAAAATTGTATTCAGAGTGTAACTAGACAGGGTATGTAGAATTTGTATTCTCTCTCTCATATATATATATATATATATATATATATATATATATATATATATATATATATATATATATATATATATATATATATTGATCCTATTCATTAATTATGAACAATGATGAAAGGTGAATAATTACAAAGGATTCCACCTACATGTAGTTACACCATGTTATATCTAAGGTATGCCTAGAGTAGCTTCCCAGAGAAAACCATTTACCAGTTCACTAAAAAACCAAATGATTGAAAGGATTACTATGGTTAAAAATTAATAAACCTATGCATTTCCAATAAAATATGAGGTACATGGAAATTAAAGTCCATATATAGTTTTGTCGAATGGCTTGAGTATTGGATCAGTACACCTCACACACACCATGACTCATGTAAAACTGATGAACACTTTGCCTAAAATGATAGCTCCTACGAGTTTTAAAATTATTGTAAAATGGTTATAAAAAATCAATAAAAGAAAGAAAAATAAATTGAAATTGAAAACCAATAATAAGAAAATAATTGTGTATAGAGTCAGATATTAATCTAATTTTTTAGGCCAAAAACATAAAAAGCAATGCTAAAAATGTATGGGTTCATCAATATGTTTTACCCTATTTTTAATAAAATATATAATATGTTTGTTTAATAGGTATAAAAATTTATATAATTATTTATATTTTAATATATGAAATTTTTGAATAAATCCAATTGTACATTAGAATTTAATTAAATAAAAAATGACAAGTGGCATATTCTAACATTAGTAAGTGCAACTAGATACAAGATACTTAGATTTTATAATTTTTGGTTGATTTCAACTGATGTTTGACAATGTAAATGAAGGTAAGACATGAATATGATAGTTTATATCTAAAGGTAAGGTATATGAATATTTATGGACATGCCAATGCTCCCTGGATATTAACACATGTTGATTATATTTATTGATTATAAAATTATCCACCTTGATTATGATGATTCTATGATTATTTTGTAACTTATGCCTATGCCTATTGAGATGTATAATATACATTTATTATATTAATTCCAAAATTATTTTTGCTTTCCTTCTCTTTTCCTTGAAAACCCTAGGGGTATTTGTGAGAGATAGAAGCCTAAAAAAAAGATAGGAATACTAATTTTCACATTATTATTTATCACTATTTAACAAGAATATTTAGGGGCAAAAATGTGATAAATAATAATGTGAAAATTAATGTTCCTCTCTATTAGACTAAAATGGTGAATTTTTGATGCAGTCCAAAAACCAACTAAAATTAAATAGATTACATGTTGATGCATTCCAACAACCAACTAAAATTACATAAAATTTCATAACTAGAAAATGAGAACTAGTCCCCAACTCTATGTTCTAAAGAAATCTACAAGACCAAATCAAGGAGGGACTTGCCTCCCATATTTTTTCCATCATCTGGTGGCTTCCCTAGGAATTATAATCTAAGAAATCCCATCCCAAATAATCACATAACCAACCTTAATCTTAAAATAAATGAAGTAGGAGATATTTTTTTGCCTATTTATTAGTCTTACATCTATTTTAACTTCCTCAAATTTGATCTCATAACTTATCTACTTCCATATTACATCCCATAGCTATATCAAGACCCATAATTTCATATTATATAATTATAGTCAATGTATTTATATTTTTTATTTGTCCCTTACCAACTACATTGATGATCTCAAATTTGATCTCATAACTTATCTACTTCCATATTACATCCCATAGCTATATCAAGACCCATAATTCCATATTATATAATTCCAGTCAATGTATTTATATTTTTTATTTGTCCCTTACCAACTACATTGATGATATTAATGTATTTTAAAATATTAAGATAAAATATTTATAACTAGATCAGTCTGGCCAACTTAGTTTGAGGCTAGTCAACCTATTCAAAACTAAACCAAACTATATGATAGCATTCAAATAATATTTAAAATGGATTATGATCATTCATCAATATAAATACAAGTGAAAATTTTAGTCTAATAAAGAATAACATTAATTTTCACATTATTATTTATCACATTTTCCCCCTAAGTATACATTTGGAGGAGTTATTACTTAGATCTTGTCTTGATGGAAAGTTTGTCTTATAGAATATCAGATGCAATAGGAGGAGTAATTTTTTCCTAGATATTGATTCAAACTTTGAGATCCTTAAAAACATAACAGTCTACTGTAAATCACCATTGGCCAAGGGGGAGATTGAAGATCAACATGTCTTGCTCAAGGTACATATATTTTAAGTCTAGCTATTTCATTTGGTAGATATAAGTTTAATAATTTATTTGTTAATTAATGTATACATCCTTATTTAAATTTTATCTACACTTATGCTTAGTGTGGATATAGGATTATTTGAACTTGACATTTATCCATCTTAGGTAGCCTAGGCCCCCATTTTGCTACCATGGATGCTTGCCCATTTTGATATGTTTCTAACCCTTTCGCCTTTACTTATGTTGATTGATTGAAATACTATATTACTTAAAAACTATAGACCTATTTAGATATATTTCATTGTGTTTATTGCCTAGATGCTTTGGAACCCTTTTATCTTAACATCATGTTGTAGGTGATCCTCTTCCTAGGTTTGTTGATCTATTTGGTAATATCTTGATTCATTAAGTACCAATGGGATATCTTTGATGTACATTATCCAATTTTAAATCTATATATAAGATAGTTTAAAGATAATATTAGTTCATTACATACATTCTACTAAACTTAACATGAAATTAACCATTGCCTTTACTTCTTCATCCAACTATATCAAATAGATCAATATAGTTATGTTTCTACATTTTTCTTAACAAACTATTTAGGCTAACATGATACAATGTCATATTTACCTATGTTTCCATAGAACTATATCAAACTAATCAATATAATTATATCTTAGACTTTTACCAAATGTATCCTTAGTGAACTATATTAAACTTGTTGATATAGTTCTATTTAGGCATCTTTTCAAATAACTATTTTGGTAAGTGTGATATAATTTTAACCCTATATATAATTTTTTTCTCTAGCACACTACATTTAATATGTTTATATAGTTATGCTCAAACCCTATTTCTAGTCAATTGTATCAATCTACTCTATATATCTATATATTTACACTATTTTGTTTCTTTATATGCCTCTATCCATTAAAATATATTGATTTTTTAGATTTATTTATGTATTAAAATTATTTATAGTTAACTATATCAATCTACTCAATATAGTTCTACATTAAGACTTAGTTTAGTAAACTAAATTGATTTATTCAATTTAGTAATTTTTATCTATTTACAACTCTATTTGCATAGACTATATCAATATACTCAATACAATTCTATATTATGTGTACAACTACATTATCCATCAATGATATAATTCCATTTGATTTACTTTTCAAGCATAAGGAAGGCAAACTAGATTTTCATTTCATAATTTTATCACATTTCATTTCATGATGATTCTTATTTATTTCAATTCACTAAATTATAAAAATTGGGTTTTGATATTTATTTTTTAACATTATTTTATAGTTGTTTGGCTTTCCATATAAAGTGTGTTTCAATAGTTTTAAAACTACTTAGTTATTGTCATGAAGGGAAACATAGTGATCTATTTACAATCCTTGTCTATTTTTTACAAACATTGTGGTGTGAGGGTATTTCCCCAATACTCATATCTATAATACATATATAAATAGATAATTTAGTTTTCACATGCCTCATAGTATATTAGAAATGCATAGGATTTCCTTTTTATTTAGTTTTAGGTTTCAATCCATCCATCTAATTATATAGTAAACCCATTAGCAGTTAGCACTAGGAAGTTATTATCACCTTACCCTCAAAACCTAATTTAGTGGGATATGGCCATGGTACTTCTCCATAGTTAGTGATTTGAAACATTGGGATGACACTATCCAACAAACACATTAGTATCTATGAGATCTTATAAATCAATTAAATACTTTAGTACATCTAATTTATCTTATATTCAAAAAAATAATTAGATTTCAATTTGATGTTTGTTATTATATTTTATATTGTATACTGTATCAACCAATATTGATATAATTACGTATGTGTGTATATTACATTGACCAACTCAATCTAGTATCCTATGTTTGGATACATAATTGAATCAAATAAACTAAAACAATATATCTTTCTATATTAATTTTCCTATTTGTCTATATTCATCAATATATACAATTCATTTTTACTAGCCACTTATTTTATAGACTGCCTAGAATAAATCTAAGCAATATGTTTCCTTTTACCCTTAATTCTACCAGATCATACTATATCAACCACCTCGATATAGTCTATATATCATCATGTATCATTGTGATTATATTGAACAAATTGACATATTATAATTTTAGTCTATTTTATATATTTTATACCAGAATATATTGAATAGATAGTAAGGTTAGTTTAACACAACTATCATTTATACCACCCTTATTATATTTTATCAATATAATTGGTACATGTTGTCAATTAGGAGTGATACCATTGTGAGAATGTGTGATAATTCCCACTCTTGATGAAATAATGTAATATCTTCTAAGTGTGGGTGTCTTTGAAATGAAGATAATCTCTAGATAAAAGGTTCCCTTGATGTACTCACTAAACCTAATCTTAAACCTACTAACTACTAATTTATGAGTATGAAAAAGGGAATAAGGGATACTGTTTGTACTAGAATTGAAATGAAAACTTGTAATGAAAGTGATGCACCAATGTCTATGACCACATATGCTTTAAATTAACACTCTTAGGAAGTGAATTATCTTTCACACATTCTCTTCATTTCAGGTATGACTTATATAATAGTTTTTCATGCAAAGGACTTGACAAACATTCTCTTTGTATGGAAATAATGAAAAGGAATTGAATTCACATCCAAAATTAGATTAATATTAATCCTGACACATAGTATGACTTTTATAAACTAAAATATACTATATGAAAAAAACAAATATACTATAGGAAAATAACTGATTCATAATTCTATATCAATGTCAATCACCATACACTTCACACAAAACCTAAAAATAGAGGAAAATGTATTCCTATTTATTTCTTTAGGAGGCGAGTATAATTTTTTTTAGAATTTTAGGATATCCAAAGAAGAAGAGTGATAATATAATTATGGAAAAGAGAGTGCAAATATAAAACCATAGGATGGGGAGACAAAGTAACCTCAAAATAGGGATGACAAGCTTGGTCTTCAAACCCTTCAGGTTGTTACATAGTGTTTCATACAATCCCTCTTATCACTTATGTACTTATGCTCATGTAGAGTTCTATCAAAATTTTTTAAGGAAGCTTGAAAATATCTTCATCATTGATTGGTCAAGCTTGACCACTTTAAGGTGCATATATCCTTGCTTGAACACCCTATATATTAGCTCACATGTCATTTTTGATGAACAAGTCTTCCTCCTTGAAAATAGATATTTAATTATTAATTAATGTTCCATTTAAATATTATCCTAAGCCATTTATGATATTTTTCCACCTTACTTGGGCTATTAAAAGGCTCATTGATGCTTATTTGATTTTCTCTTTGTTAGGCATAGAAAGCAAGGAAGGTATTATTAAGAATGTTGGGGACTATTTCAACCCCTTGAATGTAATTTTAAACTAAAATTAACTTATTACTAACCTCAAAGTGGTATTTAAGAGATAATAAACCTTTTTTAACCTCCTTAATAACTTTTATGCCTTGACTTAGTTGATTATTCACTTGAACTCCTCCTTATGTAAAGTGGTGTAGGAAAGAGAGAATTGGATTTTACTTTGAAACATGAAAATTTAATCCATGTATGGATTATAAAAATAAATTAAGACCTAGAAATAGTAAATTAAATAAATAAACCCCTTTTAAAGATGCAATTTTTTTCTATATGCTTAATTTTCCACGCATTCCTTATAGCCTTAAAAACTAATAAAGCTCCTTGTGAAGAAGAGTGTAAAGACTATAACATAGAACTAAGATAATTTTTTGAGGTCCATATATATAATTGCATATCCATATCATATTTATTTACCTAAATCCAAGTTTAAGTATATATTTTCTATGATTTCTCTCTCTAATTAGGCCTAATTAGTCCTCCTAGGCCTAAAAAGAAAGATTTGGCCCAAATGGCCACCCAAACCTTATGAAACCTACAAAAAAAAATTATTCACTTTAAAAATACTATTAATATCATCATATGAAATTTCAAGTTCTAGGACTTTGTGTAGATGGGGAAACCATGAAATGGTCATTAGCAAGCCTAGATGCTTATGTATGCTTGAGGTGATATTCAAGATGTTTTTCATGTAAATTTTATATTTTGGTTATTTAAAATGAATTTATGAGGAATTTATAACATTAAAAAAACTCATACCTTTAGATTTAAGTCTCTTATTTCACTCATAGGCCTTCACCATTGATTCTTGGTTTGCAAAAGTGGGTTTTCTCACCTTTTCAGCTAGTGGCCAACTTGTAGGGATTGTATAACAACTTGATATAACTATAGAAGATTTTGGATGATTATTTAACCTATATAAAGTACCCATAAACATATTTAAATGTTTTATATGTCACTATACTATTTATACCCTCTTAAACCATCCTAAAATTACATATTTTACCTTGTACCATAGAATATTATACCTGCACATGTGAATAAACACCTAGAAGTGAATATAAAGAGAGTTATGAGTGTTAATAGGATCATATATATGTAAAATTATTTCATTTTAAGTCATCAATAAACATATATTCTCCATCAGGTCAGTTTTATTTTCTAAGGAGGGTTTAAACAGGTTTATGTTCTTAACAAGGGTTCATAAAAGACAATAGTCCATTCCAAAAATGAATGATAGTAATTTATATTATTGGGGAAAATATAAAATATAATATTTGAATAAGTTACCATGTATATCCTTATGAAATTTATAATTAAAAAAATGACTTCTTTGAGCTCCTTTTCAATCAAAATATGGTTATCTAACTTCTAGTTGATTGTTCATAAAGTTGCAAGACCAAATGGCTAAACCAATGTCATATTTTCAAATAATTTAAACCCATACAAATTTTTTAATAACCTAAATCATATATTCATCTCCTAAAACATGTTATAAACTATGAAAACCTACTTGTCTAGTTAGTGACTATGTGTAAAAAGGCCAAGAAAGGCCATTTGGGGTCTAAATACCTCAAAACTCACTTTCATATCAAATAAAACTTTAATTTTTTTAAAATATATATTAAATGAATCATAATTATTATACACAATAATAACCTTCCAAATATGTATGAAATATTAAAATCTCACCATTCAAGGTTTTTATGCAAACTATGTATGTTGACCCTAGGGGTCTATAAACCAAGTTTCTCTGCTTATCCACTAGATGAAAAATTGATGAAATTAATTTATAAAGATAAAATACATTTATTTTTACCATTATACATTCAAATATTAATAAAAATACACTATCTTCACTATGCTTGTAAGTGGGTCTATAGGTTTCAAAAGGACTGTGTCATTAAGGTTGAGCATTATCCTACTAAGTTGATTATCTTCAAAGATACTCTCAATTTAAATGGATTCCATAAAAAATTAATATAAAATATATTTCAACCTTATCTCTATGACAATCATTACCATCAAATCCAAACTATAACCTCTGCCAATGTTCTCATTCTTTACAAAGATTGCTTGTGGTCGTACATTGGCTATATGTATAGATTCACTATTTGACTATGGGTGTGGAGAAATGAGATAAAATACTACCTTGAATATGTATTTTACATGTATTAAAAAAATATTGTCATATTTTTAAAGAATATACAAACCCCTAATTTCATCTCTTCCACAAGACTTATCATTTACTCAATATATAGGTTAACTATGACTGTACCTTACTTGATTGTAGGTGTATTAGGCCTATAAGTAACCTTTGATAAGTTTATTTATTTTAAATAATATTTGATATTATACTAAAATATACCAAATTATATAAATTTTACTTCTCATCCAAACCTCAATATCATCATTTCATTCTTTTACACCCATATCCTTCAAGCTTGGTTAGGCTTAGTTAGGCTAAGTTGTAGGTGGATATTTTAGAGTTTTAGGCTTGAGGGAATAAGGTAAAATAAATAATTCAATTTATTATGTATTAAAATAAATATATAACATCCTAAAACCTCATGAAATATTTATACTTTTACTTCTTACTCTTACCTATTCATATCTTCATGTGATCACATGTAGGCTACCTTAATTGACTGCAAATACAGACTTAAAAGTCACATTGCTTTCTATTAAATTTTATAACCTCATTTTATTTTTAAATTTATACCATTATAATCATTATCTATACTCCACTCAATTATTACATAATTTCACATTGTACCTTCTTGACTAACACAAGCCCACATTACATAGAAAGTTTAACTGACTATGCTTAGAATGTCATGGATGTAGGTACACATTTATTATTTACTATAAGTGTATAAATACACATAAATCTACCTTATGATCCCAAAATATAAAATTCTTATCATTTATTTAATTTTATCTTTTAAACTTTAAACCATTACCTCAATGATTTTTATATTCCTATCATTCTTGAAGTAACCTTAAACTATGACTATTGTAGGTACATATTTGGTATTTACACAAACTGTAGATGAATATGTGACATGGTTTTTAACATGACCAAAATGATTCCAAAAACACTAAATGATTTTAAATTCCTTGCATCCACTTAAATAATAATTCAAGAAGTTGATAAGCATGGAAATCGAAACATAAACTTTACCTTAAAAACTACTAATTTACCTTAATTTCTCCTAAACTAGGTTTTAAGGTCTTCTTTCAAGATTTTGGATTGTAACTTGGAGAATTTATGAGTACTCTCATCAATTATAAGTGACTTATTTCACACTAAATATTCATATTGACACCATAATAATACATTTTTTAAGACACAAACCTATTTCAAATCTCTTAACAATTGATAAAATAATAATATATAGTCTTGACTATGTAATTTATACATATAAGGTCCCAAATGAATCTTTTGATTCCACAAGTGTTACAAACCACCCTAAATATTCCTAATATCATTGATAAATAGCATCATGACCTTAAAAAATACCTATTTATCTTCATGACTCCTCATAGTTCCTATCACCTATCATGACATTCTTCTAACCTAATCATTAGACCTATAAGTTCCCTTTTGAGCTTTGTGGGAACATGGTCTTAAGACCTCATATGGATTGTCTTGCCAAGGGTAAATCCAAATTTTCTCATGTTTTTTAAATCCTTCAAGATCATGTTGACCTTACTAAGATACTCTCATACATTATAAGTCTATTAGATCTACAATTGTACCTTATGGAAGGCCCCATCTCACTCAAGCTATCTCAAGAAAGAACCTCTTAAAGTTAAAGGTACCTAAACCTTTATTTTACATGAAATAGGTTTATAAAAACTAAAAAATGAATATTAACACTCTTGAAGATGAATACACTCAGCTTATATATCAAATATGTTTGAAAATTGTGAATCTTAATAAGTAAGGTAGGCAACTGGTTAGCTATCAAAAGAATCCTTATCAAGACAAAGTACCTAATGATTTCAACATGAAAAATGTCCTATTTTACCCTAAAATCATCCCCTTATAATTATTTTTATTCATCAATCTCTGAGGTGAAGAAATAGGGAAAAATCTAAACCATATTTAAATGACTAGGACATAATGACCCCCTTACACTCTTACCGAATGTTCATAAAGATGGGGGAATGAGTCTAAAAAAAAATGACACTAAATTGATTTTTATTAGGGTCCATATCATTTAAAAATATCTTTAGATCTTAATATCTCTCTCCTAGCCTTACTGAGAAAAAATGAATGGCCTTCCTAGAGCTACCAAGGAAGTTGATAAGAGAGATAAACTAGTTTTCTACATTTTGACATATGACACTCCTTCCAAAACATGGATTTGAACTTGTCATAAAAAAATAAGATATTGAACATGACCAATTGAATAACTATAAGGAAAAATAAAAAATAGTCATTTTATCACTAAATCTACCATAATCACTTGAGAAACTTGATGAAGCTACTAAAAAAGGTATTAATTGGACCCTTTCATGTCTTAATAGCTACATCATGACCTTATTATAATATTTTACTACCATTATAGTGTAAAAAATTCTCTATAATCCATAAATTGATCCAAAATACAATCAACTAGGTCATGAAGTAAGTCTAGCATATCACCAACCAGTTTGATCAATTATAAAGCATGACTTGACCTTGACATAAGCCATGAGTTCTATAAATATTATATGGGCTCATTTCATCTCTTGAAACAATATAAAATAGGTAAAGAGGTGGCTAGACAAGTGTATGGCCATGATGATCAAGGGTTTGGATGACCATTTAAAAGACATTATAAGAAAAACATAGAAACCAATAGGAAAAACAACATTACAAGCAAAGTTTCAAGTTATAGAGGTGTTAATTTGACATGTGAGGTCCAAATTTTGGTGACTCAACTAGGAAGCATGCCTACTATGCTTACGAACAAAACCATTGACATCTATTTTGGTCTCATGATAATGTTATTAAATTGTGAAATGAACACTAATAGATCTGATTAATGATTACAAGACTCTTGACTTGAAAGAAGATAAATATTTATCCTCTAAAATAAGGAAAGAAGACACATAATAAGGAAAACTAATTAGCAGAAAACATGTGAAAACTAAGCACTTATTTTAAAAAAACCATAATCAAAATATTGTGTTAGGGTAACACTTGGAGGAAAACAAACTAACTAACTATGTACAAAGAACTTATCTCTTAATAACAATATTTTTTTCTGTATCCCATTGACTAGTATTGGAAGCTCCTCACCATCCATCTTGGCAAGTTGAAAAGCATTGTTGAATTTTTAGCTAGATATTATGTAAGGTACAATATAAAGGGAGTAAAAATTGGTGTGACTTCCTAGTTTATCTATTTCCTCATCCCACTTGAGAACCAAGTCTCCTTTGAAACTCCTTGAAGATGCTCCTTTTTCAAATGTTCTATTAACTTGTGCTTGATTAATTTCCATGGATAACAATATAAATTTCTAATCTCTTCTATATCCATAAGCTTAGTATACCTTACCTCCATTATCTCATTCTCTAACAACTCCAATTGGTGCATTAATTCTAAAGTATAAAACTCAAGTGAGATGAGCAACCTTGCTTCCTTTCCATACACCAATTTGTATGGTTAATTAGATATAGATATTTTGTAAGTGATCCTATCATCCCATAGAGATGACTTAAGCTTTAAATTCCATGATCTCTAATTATCTTCAATAGTCATTCTTATGATCTTCAACAAGTTCTTGTTGGTGGACTCAACAATGCCATTGCCTTATAAGTAGTATTTTGATGAAGTGATAAGGTATACACCATGTTGAACAAATAATTAAATTATATTATCTCTCACAAAATCCATGAAATTATTTGAAATGATGGTGGAAGTAATGATAAATATTGTAAGCAAACCTTCATAAAAATCTAAGACATTAGATTTGTTTGCTCCCTTCAAAGCTACTAACTCTATCCATTTGATAAAGTAATATATGGTAGTAAGGTTCCACTTATGACCCAAGATTGAAGGTATATTAATGAGGTAAATTAAGTCTAAACCCCATTGGATAAAATGTTGATCTAATAAAATTAGCTGGAGAGGTAAGGTTTTAAGTCTTTCTTTTCCTATAAAAATGGTAAATTACTTGCATTTCCTAACCTAAGCATGATAATTAGTGAATATACTTGGTGAATAGTGCCCTCCTCTCTTGATATTAATGGTTATATTTGTTTTTGAGAAATTTCCTCCACCATGTCCATCATAGAACTCTTTAGTTAGCCTTTATGTTTGGCTTGGTACTATGCACCTTAACAACATACATTTCTTTCTTACTTGAAAAAAATGCCATCAATAAGGATAAAAGTAATGGACTACAATATAAAATATATTCTCCTTGATGAACTTAATTTATGAGAATTTCAAGCATCTTGGAGATACCTTATCAAGTCTTGAAACCAACTTGAAGATGAGGTATGATCATTTGTAACTTCTTCATCATTTAACACTAAAACTGTATCCTTATTCTCTTGCAAGTCTTAGGCTAGGTGTCCACATAATCATTTTCCTCTAATAATTTTAATGAGTTTTATTTCAATGTCATACTTCATCACTCTTGTTATCCAACCTTCCCTCTTCTCATGTATGCCCTTATTCAATAATAAATCATTGATACTTGGATGAGAAAACATTAGATATATCATGTTGTTAGATAACAAGTTAAGATATTTTATTATTGAAATAAAATTATTCTCTACATAAGTATAATTTGTCTCATATTCATCAAATATTTGACTAAAGAAAGTTATTGGTTACTCCAAAGCTTCTTGATTTTGCTGCAAGAGTATACCTAAAATTGTGTCCACATTAGCATATGTATACAAGATAAAGTTTTTTGGAAAATTAAGATTAATAAGGCTAGGAGCACTAGATACTTAATTAATCTCTTCAAAACTCCTCATGTCCTCTTTTAATACAACTAAAACTTTGATTCTTATTAAGCGTAGTTGTAAGTGGCTTTACCAAAGTTACAAAAAAAAATGTATTTCCTTATAAAATTGGTCTTGCCTAGAAATCTTTGTATTTCCTTCTTATTTTTTTGAAAAGATAAAATAAGAATGGAGTCTATCTTCTTAGGATCAATGATTAAACTATATCTAGAAACCACATGTTCAAGAAGCTTACCTCCATGTATCAAAAAGACACATTTATTGGGGTTAAGAAACACCCAAAATTGTTTACATCTTTCAAACACTTCTTTGAGATGAACCATGTGTTATCCTTCAATCTTTGAAAATAAAATAATATCATCTAAGTAAACAAGAAAAAACCTATTGATTATATGTTGAAATACCATATCCATGAGGTTTCTCCAACATTAGACAAATGGAATGGAATTTTCTTGTAGGAAAAGGTCCCCCACTTGGTGGTGAAGGATGTCTTAAACTGATCTTCCTCCTTTACAAGAATCTAATTATATACACTATACCCATCCAACAATAAGAACCTCTCTAAACTAGTTACCAATTACAATATTTGCTTCATGGATGGAAATGGGTAATGAATTTTGAGATAAGCATTATTCAAATCATGAAAATATACACAAAGTCTGATTTCACCATTTTTATTCCTTACTATAAAAAGGTTTTACACCTAAGTAGAATGATTGATTGTAAAATGATGGTTTATTTAATGAGCTTATGAAGCTCATTTCTCATCAAAAGTTCAAGTTTTGGATTGATTGGTCTTTACCTTTGTCTAACCGGTTTGGTTTCAACATCTATCTAAATGGTGTATTAAGTTAAACCTAGATCAAATACCCTCATGTAACTATACTATCATGAAAAGACATCATCAAAATTCTTATATAAATCAATGAATGATTATTTTTGATATAGAGTGCATAATCTACCCAGTTTAAGACTCTTTCCTACTACTATATCAACATTAGTATAATACTCTTCCTTGTTTGATAATTTAGACTTCTCTCTCCTCACTTTTCCATCTCTACTGAATATGTTTTCATGAGTTACCAATCCTTTAGTTAGCTTATTGGACTTAGGTTAAACAATCTTATCCCCATACTATAGTAATAGCTTTGATTGATTTTTGGAAGAGAATTTATCGTCCTTTTGTAAGATGTAAACAATCTAATTGTCCTCTTCAAAAATCTACCAGTTCTTATCATTTTTAGGAATATAAGGCCTCACCATAATCTTGATATGTGATTGATTTTTCAAATTCCTTGCATCAGATGGAATACTAAGCTAAAGTCCTATGAAAGCCAATCTATCTACATGTTTATTCCTTTCTCTTGGCACTACCTACATATCAAAAGCCTTAAAATCTTTACGGAGGTCCCAAAATCTATGCTTGTAAAATATAATCAATGCATTCTTACTTATATTCAACCCTCTCACTTGGTGGACTACAAGTTCACTATCACCAAAAGCTTATAAAACATTGATTCCTGTCTTCTTAACCCACTACAAACCATGGACTAGAGCCTCATATTCTACTACATTATTGGAATATCCAAATTAAAATTTAATAGTATAAAATTAACTTTACTTTTATAGCTTGTATTAACATCATTCAAGCCCCAGCACCATGCTTTTTCCTTGACCCATCAAAGTAGAGCTACAAAAGACCATCTCTTGACTCATCTTCTTACATTATGGTTGGAATTTGCACATCATTTTAATGAAGGAAATAAACACCAAGTATATCCACTTCAATAATTTTAAATTAATCATTTTTTTAAAAGTTTGAGGCCCATTCATTAAGGCAAATATAAATAACTCCCTCAACAAGTGATTTGGATTCTACCTCACTAGTTTGATCCACCTCATCGAAAATAACATAGTTGGTGTTCACAATACTTGGCATGTAAGGATCCAAGTGAAAGCCTATAATAGGATCAAAATGAATAGTTAAATTGGTAACATACCTTGTTATTAACATAAAATAAGTTCAATTAGATGATAATTAATCACCAATCTTTGATTTGAAATCACTAGACAAGCACATGGCAAAATAGAGAGGCAAGTCCACTACCACTACATCCTATTGAATAGTGACATTTGAGAAAGAATGTAATATTGACTATAGGCCTTTGATAATTTAAAAAAATTGGTGATCCATATATATTTAATACTTTTTTTGTTTTTGGTTCATACATTGAACCAAGCTTATTTGCAATCTGCTTAGGCATAACAATATTACTAGCTACACTATCTATGATATAATTATGAACTAAGTTATTTCCAAAAATAAAATAAAGATAAAATGGATGTGTTTTATTCTATTTTACCTCATATTTACCCACTTTTACCTCCTTATGTATTTTTTCCACTTATTATCTCAGTGGATAATATAAATTTTTCAAAACTATGCTCTCTTTCTCAACTGGTTTTGGTGACAACTTGAGGGTTGAAAGATCCTAAATTAGTATGTGTTTTTGCCTTGGGATTTATAAGGAATCCCATATGATCATTAAAATATTATACCTATTCATATGATCTATAATACTGAATGAAGTTTTACTCACCTTTAATTTCACTCTTTGCACAACTGGTTGATCCTGTACTTATGGTACCAAATGAGACTTGCCAACTTCAACATTTTAATTTTTGGTGATGTTAGGGTAAAAAGATAATTATTGAAAATTTTAGGAAGAATATGAGGTATTCTTAGAACATGACCCACCACCTTAGTATCTTTAATTTCCCTTTTATTTTCTCTTTTTATATTTGTAACCACATTTTTGGAGGTATGGGAATCACTAACCTGATTCAAGGCTACATAGACATTAAGTTTACAATTCAAAAAGGTTGAATCCAAATTATTTTTTACATGATGCACCTTATATTTTTGTTCCATACCCTCACTATTTTGACCTTATTTAAGAGAAGCCTTTTCCTGGATCATTTGAGGCATCACCATAGATTTTTTTACTAAAGATTTATTATGCATATCATTCTAATTTTATGGATGGAAACTTAAGTCAGGCATCATATTGTTTTGAGTTGGCATAGGAAAAATATATGTAGATGAATAAGGATCATTATGATTAACTACTGCATAAGGCTTGGACTATGTGATAGCTCTGTGAGCTATATAAGAAGGTATCCATCCTTTGAAGCCTTTAAGGGGAAGTTTATTTTATTTTAAAAGTTGATAGGTAGGTTTATTAGGTGCTTAGTAAGGCCTATTAACTTGGCAATGTTACCTTTTTATTTGGATAGTTTCATTCTCTAAGGATTGAAACATTCCTTTGAGATCTCTAATCTCAATTGATTGACTAGGAAGGGTTGAAACTTGTTCCTTGGGGGATAGAATGGGAGACATAAGGCGAGCTTGAGGGGATAATATTGTTTTGTTTTTGGGAAGAAAGGCATAGGAGGTTTAAGTTCCAATTTTAAAGCTTGTAAAAACTATTCTCTATTCTAATAGCCACTTCATAGGCATCTTCTATAATAGCGCCACCCATTTATTAAATCATGACACTAATGTCTAAATTAAGTAAACTTAGATAATATAAAAAAACATATTCTATAGATGGTATAATAATTAGAGGTATCCTAATCCATGTATTTTATAATCTAAGGTTAAAGTCTATCCTAAATTTATGAGGAACCCTCTTTATGGTGGTGAGTTGTTCAACCAAGGATACGTGGTCAGATTTATCTTCAAAATAACTATAAAAGGATGAACCTAAGTCATCTTAGAAAGCAATAAAATTTATTAGAAGGTTTATATGCCACTATAGTGCTTTTCATTTTAAGGATGCAACAAGCATTCTGATAGCTATGTTTTCCTAGACAATATTATGGACAGAGCAAAGGCTAGATACATCTTTTATATGATCAATAGGCATAGTTTAATCTTCTACTTATATGAAAGTAATGATATTAAGATATAAAGATGGTATATCATCATATTGGGTAATATTTAATAGGATTCCTCTATTGAATAAGATAAACACCTAGTTCCTAGGCACAACCATTTAGATATTTGGAATTGAACTATCTAGTATGATGGGTTGTTGAGGAGATTGAAACAAATTTATAGGATAGGGGTTTGTCTTTACAAATATTTTCATTTTATATGGATGAGAAATAAACTCAATGAATTCAAAAGGAGTACTTTTTATTGATGATCTTATGGTAAAATTTGGCATGAATGTTGTGCTAGCCTATTGCTAAGAAGCATGAAATTTCAAGAAATACACTAGTTAAAATGATTATGAGTGTCCTCTACTCATGCAAATGCATTTATCCAGATCCAAAATCTAGCTATGTGAAGGAGTATGTGTCCCACCAGGGTGCCAAAAATTGATGTTAATCAAGAGTGATACCCTTGTGAGAATTTGTGTTACTTTCCACTCCTACTAAAATAATGTGAAGTTTCCTAAGTGTGGGAAACTTTGAAAGGGAGATAATATCTAGATATAGGGTTGGTTATCTTGATGAAATAACTAAACCTGATCTTAAACTTACTAACTACTAATTTTTTACTATGAAAAGGGGAATAAGGGATACTGATTATACTAGAATTGAAATAAAAACTTGGAATGAAGGTGATGCACCAATGTATATGACCACTTATGCTTGAAATTAACACTCTTAGGAAGGGAAGAAGCTTTCACACATCCTCTTCACTTCAGGTATGACTTATACAATAATTTTTCATGCAAATGACTTGACAAACACACTCTTTCTATGGAAGGAATGAAAAGGTATTGAATTAAAATCCAAACGTAGATCCTAGATTAATCTTGACACTTAGTATGACATGTATAAACCCAAATATATTATATGAAGGTATAAAAACAAACAATAACATAGGAATACAAGTGATTCACAATGTTATATCAATTACAATCACCATAAACTTCACACAAAACCTAAAAATGGAGGAAAGGATAATATTTCTTCAAGAGGTGAGTAAAAAAATTTGGCAGCCTTTCAGGATAGCCAAAGTAAAATAGTGATAATACAATTTTGGAAAAGAGAGTAAAACTATAAAATAATATGATGGGGAAAAAAAGCAACCCCAAAATAAGGATGATTAGCATGGTCTTCAAACCCCTCAAGTTGCTACCTAGTGATTCCTACAATCCCTCTTCTCACTTATGTCCTTAGGTTGGTATAGAGGTATTGTAGCATTTTCTAGGGAAGATTGAAAATGTCTTAATCATTATTTGGTCAAGCTTGAATACTTTGAAGGTGTCTATATCTTTGCTTGAACACCCTATATATTATCTCACATGTCCTTTTTGATGAATGATTTTTCCTCCTTGAGAATAGGTCTTTGTGTCTTCATTCATGCTCTATTTAAATATTATCCTAAGCCATTTATGAGGTTTCTCCACCTTAATTTGGCTATTATAAGGGTCATTTATGTTTTTTTGACTTTGTCTCTTAGCTAGGAATATGAAGGAAGTCCTTATTAGGAGTGTTGGAGACTCTTTCAACCCCTTGAATGTCCTTTATAACTAAAATTGACTTATTCCTGACCTCTAAATGGTGTGGAAGAGAGAATAAACCTTGTGTAATTTCCTTAATAACTTTTATTCCTTGAGTTATTTGATTATTTACTTGAACTCCTCCTTATGTAAAGTGGCGTAGGAGAGAGAGAATTGGGGTTTTAGTTAAACCACAAAACTTTACTCAATGGATGGATTCTCAACATAAATTTAAACCTATAAATAGGCACTTTAATCCATCAAACCCTCTAAAAGATGGAATTTTGTTCCATTTGCTTAATTTTTCACCCATTCCTTATAGCCCTAAAAAATGGTAAATCTCTTTGTGTATAAAAGTGTAGTGATTATAATGAATAAATGAGAAATTTTTTTATGACCCTCTATCCCCTTACAACTCCATATCAAATTTCATGACTAAATCCAAGTGTATGTATCTCTTTTCTACCATTTCTCTCTCTAATTAGGCCTAATTAGGCCTGCTTAGAAATAAAGATTTAGCCCAAGTGGCCACCCACACATGTCAAACATGCCAATAATATTTGATTCACTTTACCATGCCTAATAAAATTCTCCATGATAAATTTCAAGTTATAGGACCTTGTGTAGATAGTCAAATCATGAAATGGTCATTGGCAAGCCTAGATGCTTGTATATACTTGAGGTATTGTTTGAGATGTTTTTAATGAAAACTTCAAGTTTTGGTGCTTGAACATGAATTTATGAGTCATGTAGAACTTGTACACAACTAAAAAATTCATATTTAAGTTTCTAATTTCACTCATAGGCCTTCACCATTGATTTTTGGCTTATAAAATTGAGTTCTCTCACCTTTTTAGTAAGTGGCCAACTTTCAGGCACTGTATAACAACATGAGAGATCTATATAAGAGTTTGGAAGATTATGTAACCTATATAAAGTCATAATAGACCTATTTAAATGGTATATGTGTCATTTCACTATATATCCCCTAAAAAATAGCCTAAAACTATAGATTTTCCCATGTAACATATAGTATTGTACCTATACATGTGAACAAACACCTAGAAGTGAATCTCAATATATTTTTGAGTGTCAATAGGATAATTTTGAGGTAAAATTATTATATTTGAATTCATAAATAACATATATTCTCAATTGGGTCAATTTTAGGGTTTAAAGAGGTTTATGTTCTAAATAGTGGTTCATAAAGGACAAGGGTCTATTCCAAAAACCAATGCTATGAAATTTAGGTCTTAAGACCTCAAAAATAATTTCCATATCAAATAAATATTTAAATAACGTTTTTAAATATATATGAAATTATTCATAATTATTCTCCAAAATAGTAACCTTCTAAATAGGTATGAAACATTGAATCCTCACCTCTGAAGGTTTTTATACAAACTATGTATGTTAACCCTAGAGGTCTATAAACTGAGTTTATCTACTTATCCAATGGATAAAAAAATTATGAAATACATTTTTAAAGATAAAATACATTCATTTTTACCATTATACATTCAAATATTAATAATAAAGACATTATATTCACTATGCTTGTGAGTGGGCCTTTAGGTTTCAAAAGGACTATGTCATTAAGGTTGAGCATTATCCTATTAAGTTTATGATCTTCAAAGACACATTAAATGGAAATGGATTCCATAAAAACCTAATCTAGTATTTATTTAAACATTATCTATATGACTTTCATTACCATTTCATCCAAACTATAACTTCTATCAAATTCTCACTCTTTCCAAAGTTTGATTGTAGGTGTGCATTGGCTATAGGTGTGGATTCACTTTTTAGTTATAAGTGTGGAGAAATAAGATGAAATAATACCTTTAATAGGTATGTGATATGTATTAGAAACATCCTATAATCTTATGAAATCATCTAAGAACCTCTCACTCCACCTCTCTCACAAGACTTATCATTTACTCAATACATAGGCTAATCGTGATTGTACCTTACTTGACTGTAGGTGTACTAGGCCTGTAAGTAACCTTTGAGAAGTTTATTTATTTGAAATATTATCTGATATTATATTCAAATTTACCATATTTTATACATTTTTATACTCATCCAAACCTCAATATCATCATTTCACTCTTTCATACCCATGTCCTTCAACATCAGTTAAGCTCACTTAGGTTGAGTTATAGGTGGCTATTTTGGAGTTTTAGGCCTACGGGAAGAAGTTAAAATAATTAACGCCATTTAATAGGTATTAATAGACCTATTTCACCTCCTAACACCTCATTAAAGTGTTATAATTCTAATTATTCCTCTTACCTATTCATATCTTCATGTGATCACATACAAACCACCTTAAATGACTATGATTGTAGACCTAAAAGTCACTTTGCTTTCTCTTCAATTTTATAATCTACATTTGGTATTTAATGGATAACATTATAATATTTATCTACACTCCACTCATTCATCACATTATTCATATTTCACCTTCTTGACTGGCACAAGTCCACATTACATATATAACTTGACTGACTATGCTTAGAATGTCATGGTTGTAGGTAGACATTTACTATTTCCTATAGGTGTATAAATCCACCTCACTATACCTTATTCTACATACATATCAAATAATTATCATTGATCTCATTTGAGCTCTTAAAATTGAAACCATTACCTTACTGACTCATATTCATGCCATTCTTGAAATAGCCTTAAACTATGACTATGTAGGTGCATATTCGGTATTTTTATGAACTATAGATGAATATGTGACATAGTTGGTAACATGACCAATGTGATGACAATAAAACTAAATGACTCTAACTTATCTTTCATCCATTTGAATAATCATTCAACTATATTGATAAACATGGAAATGAAAACATAAACTTTACCTTAAAAACTACTAATTTACCTTAATTTCTACTAAACTAGGTTTTAAGGTCTTCTTTCATTCTTCTAGATTAAATCTTGGAGACATTATGATCACTCTCATCCATTATAATTATCTTAGTTCACACCAAATATTCATCTTAACACCATCACAACACTTTTTTTAGGACAAATACCTATTTCAAATCTCTTAACAGTTGGTAAAATAGTAATACATAGTATTGAATATGTAATTTAGGCATATAAGGTACCAAATAAACATTTTTTCTTCCATAAGTGTTACTAGCCATCCTAAATATTCTTATGAGAATTGAGAAACAACATCATGACCTTAAAACACACCTATTTATCTTCATGACTCCTCATAGTTCTTGTCACCTATCATGATGTTCTTCTAACCCACTCATTATACCTATAAGTGCCCTTTTAAGCTTTAAGGGAGCATGGTCTTAAGACCTCATATGGACTTTATTCCCAAGGGTAAAGTCAAAGTTTATCACCTTTTGTAAATATTTAAATATGACATTGACCTTAATAATATACTCTCATACATTATAAGTTTATTATATCCATAATTATACCTTATATAAGGCTCTATATTTAATGGGAAATGCAACAAATCTACAAATCAATCCTAGCCCAGAGAAGATAAATCCCACTTACACTTACAATTGGGGATACATTAGATAATTATCATCATGACTAATATGGATCCCATAGACTTATCTAAAGGATATCTTAACATAATAAATATCACTAGGGAGGATTCCAAAGCCTCTAGTCAAGAAAAACTACATAGTAACCCAAACTAGGTCCTATGTTTTCATATTCACTAAACTAATAACAAGTAAAAAAAATATAATATAGTGCTCACCAAAGATTATGGCATCAAATGGGGTTATTAAAAAATAAAAGTAGACATGGATAAGATAATCCTAATTAATATATGTATAGGTAAAACCCTAATGCATAGAGAGAGTAATATATTCAAAAGGCATTACTTCTGCTACTTCTATCTACTAAAGAGAGGAGCAAAGTTAGATATGCTTACCTTGAAGATGAAATTGTCAAGAATCAATCTCTCCCTTGGCCAAATTTTATTCACAAGAGTTTGTTTTTGTTTTTAAGGATCACTAAGAAAGACCAAAACATCTAAGGCATATCCATAAGACAAGATTATTCTCCAAATATAAACCTTAAGCTAAGACTCCTCAAGTAAAATGGTAGAAGAGAATATTGTAAAGAAGTGAAAAGGAATAATTAACTATTGTTTTCCATTTAAAAATGGTGAAATTGATGTGTTTATAAAGTTAGATCTAACCCTAAACCCTTCTAAAATTTTAGACCGACAAAGTCAACCTAGTCGATGTCGTATTGTAATTGACAAAAACAAACTAGGTTATAAACTAGGTTAGCTATGGGATGAATTAGTACCTAATAAGTTTTATAAAAAATAATACAAATTTTATGTGGTTGAATATGTAATTTCAACTAAAAAAATGGGTTTAGGTTAGGGAAAGGGCTAATGAATATGGTAAAAACCTAGAGGAGGGTAAAAAATAGGGGGCAAAGCTTAGGGGAATGTTTTTAGGATCTAATTAGATTAATAACAAGTGGAAATAAGTGACAAGAATACTATAAAGCACCAATGGTCTACCCACCCCTTTCCTAGTACACTCCTTAAGGCATGCACTCATAGAGATTGAGACTTGATGGGTTCTTGTAAGACAAAAGGTATCAATGATTGATAAAGTTTTAAAATATTATGTGTATACATATTGTTAAAGACAAAATTTTCACCCTAGTTGAGAAAGGATATTATTTATGTCCTCTTACTCAAAATCTATTCCAACATAGGAAAAACCCCAGGTTGTGGGTCACCTATGGTGGGGTTGAACCTATGAAGAAGGATGACTCCTCTTTGATTATCATTTTTTATTAACTAGAGAAAGGCAAACTCTAACAAGGCTAGTACATTGAATCTTGAGGGCCAATTGGGATGAAGCCATAAAAATTATTAACCTGATATGAAGGATAAGGAATTAAATAACATGCATTTTTATCAAATGGGTGATGATACATAGTAAATAATGGTCGTTAGGCACCCAGGATGCTTATACTAGTTGATGTTCATATTGGAGTCACCATTGATGCTAAATTTATTACTTCCCAAAAGCTGATTAGAGGAAAGACACACCAATAATCTTCCCCTCTTTTGGAACTTTATCCCATTGGGCATGCCAAAAACTATTAAGGACCATATTTTTTCCCTAGCTGAGAAAGGGGATTGTTCAGTTCCTCTTGATCAAAATCTAGTCCAACATAGAAATAATCCTAGGATGTGGGTCACCTATGGTGGGGTTGAACCTCTAAAAAAGGCTAACTCCTCTTTAATGCTCACTTAGACTAATAATTACATAGGGAAAATATTTAGAAAAAGGGAAAAGGCTCCTAAGAAGGCTAAAAAGGTGATGCACTAAGAAATTTAAAGTGTTAACCTATAATTACATAAAGTAGATTGAATACTTAAACACTATAGACTATAAAGGAGCATAAAGCATGAATTAAGATCTAAAATGCAAGGAAAGGATCAATACTATAGAAGCATGAGAAAAGGAATAATAGAAAAAGATAATTCCATACTCAAATTGACATATATTACCACATCCTCTTCATTTTTAGATGGAGAACTAGATATAAAAGGCCTCAAGGGAACATATAAAATATCTAATCACACTTGTGAGGGTGATTTAACTATTTTGGGAATATTGGTGTTTTATTCCTAATTTATTTAAGGGCCTAGAATAATAAATCAATAAATAATATTGAAATAATTATAATATTGATTTGTATAATTTATTTGCCTTTTTTATTTTTCTAAAAATAATAATGGAATACGACAAATGCAAATTAACTTAAAACTAGACTAAGACGAGTGAAATAGAGGCTAAAATTGGTTGTGTAGGATTAGGATAGTGTCATGATCCTAGATATGTCTTTTGTTTGATGAAAGGATACAAGTGCTAAAAATAGAACACTTCTAGTTTTGGAATTATAGTCCACTCCTACTGTGATTGTCCAAATTATTCACAAAGATCTAAGTTATCTATGTTTTTTTTGTTCTTATGTGAGCCTACCTATGAAATTTTGAGTTTTGAATGTTGATAGAGATCCTTATAGATCTGATTCAATATTTAAACCCTAGACTTTCATCATGCTTGAATAAAACATGAGAAATAAGTGGGGTTAGTGTGTGTAAGATGTACTGAACATGTATTCACACCCTTTATGTGGGCATGTTGCCTACATACCAATACTTCAAAGAGGGATCAAGCCATATGTAGTTATCCCACTTGATGTGATATTTGAAATAATGTATTTAGGATGAAAAACTGTCCAATTAAGAGTGCTTGAAGTAGCTAGGGGTTTGTGTGAGGGTTTGAATATGTTTGTAGTTGTATTGGGTCACTGTATGCAGAAAATAGGGAAATTTGCCTTAGTGGTTTGTCATTATTCTTGGTTAATTTTTTAGATTTGTCATCTCCCATTATAAATAACCTTTGGATGGAATTTTATAGGGAACTATTTATCATGGGTTAGATGTATTTGTGCCAGGTTGACATAATGAAGAATAAGAATTGGATGGAAATGGTCATTTGGGATTGAAATGTGATTGGATAGGAGCACTAAAAATAGGACACCCTAGGGTCCAACACTATAGTCTAGGTCCATCAATCCTATTTAATAGGTTTGGGACCTCAGGGAATAGAATTAGCCTAGGAAATGTAGCTTAAATGAGCTGGAATAAGGTTTCAAAAGTCTATAGATGACCGATTAGAAGAAAAAAGGTGTCTGGAAGAGTTATGAGATCATGTAAGAAGGTCATATAGATTGGGTATCACAAGCCACACTCAAGCTACTAATTTGGACATTTTACATGACTACATTTTCTCCCCCTTTATTTTAGTGATGTAGTAAATCAAAATACTAGGATAAAGGAAAGTAGAAAGCATACCTAGACTTACCTATAAGGGTGAAACCCATGAAGTTTTGTGATGTTGAGTGTGAATAGAGAGCACTTTGTGAAGTGTAAATCTGTAATAGAAAAAAAGAGTAGATAAGTTCTTACTAGATACGCTATATCTAAAATAAGAATGTATAAAAGCTGGATAAGATAGAGAGAAAGAGAAAGGAATGAATACACCTCATCAGGTACATGAAGCAATATAAAACTTATTATGTTATCAAGTGATGCTAGATATGTGCTATACCAAAATTAATATCACAAATAGAGCTGATTACTCAATTCCTTGAGAGTGGTTCAAGAATTTAAAGGTTACCCCTTTGGCTCCATAACCACCCACTAAGTGAATCTATGTGATCTTATGTGTGCTAATTAGTTTTTGGACTATGTGTCCAATCCTTATAATTATGTGGCTCAAGAATACAAAGGATAGATAGTCCTTTGGCTCTATTGTTTCTCACTAAATGAAGCTATAAACTCATATTGTTATGAATGTGTGTTGTAGGATATGGCTCCTAAATCCCATAAATGCTTTTTAATCTAACAATGTTATGTGGATAGTTGAATTTATACTATAATCTTGGCCAATATTGGCCACTTTAAAAGGAGGAGATTAGGCTTGTATAAAAGCCATTCTAAAACTAAGAACTAGGATTATGTGGAAGCCACTCAAGAATGTGGAGGTTAGGATTATATGAAATCCACCCTAAAATGATGCCAACCACCTGTAGATGGAATAAGGCTCACAACTACTAAGAATGCATGGGTAATATACTAAAATTAAAAAAAAAAGTCAAATGTGCCACACACATTGCCTCCAATCATTGGTGTTTGTAACATGGATTTTGATTTGGAAGTTATACCAACTACCCAATCTAAAACTAGAAGTGAGAGCCATCATGCTATGCATGATGCCCCATATATCTAGATTCTCTAATAAAAACTATACTAAAATTGTTAAATCTAAAATGATTTGTAACTTAAAAAACTATAGTTGAGCTTACCTTTCTACCTATATATAGAAAATCTATGTTTTTTATTGTTTAGACAAAAACACTAAAAATAAGACACCCTACTATCTGTTGTTATTATCTAGGTTTGGTGCTATTATCCTTTACTAAATTTGATCACTATTTTATAATCATCACTATTTTTCTAGTTTGTTAAGCCTATTTTAGGTTCTGGTTGATATTCTAAGTGTTCTAAAAGCTAATATTTCAATTGGTAGGAGATTTGATCTCTATGACAAAACCCATGTTTATTTCCCCATATTCTAAGGGTAGGAATAGAGACCCTACAATAATTACCCTTATAATAAATACCCTTAAAAGTTTGTTATGATACAAAATACATGATATAATAATGATAATCAAAAATATGTCTCAAGATATAGCATAGTTTGTAATGGATATTGTTAGATCAAGAGGGGTATGCCTAGATATATATAACAATATAATAACATGTGTAGTATACTAAAATAAAATTAGAAATGTTAGTTGTTAGTTGTTAGGTGTTAGTATTCAAGGAGGGATGGATCATGATGTCCATCATGGCATCCAAAAATAAAGATAATGCATGATGTAGATCATGGAATTTCAAATAGTGAGAATCAAACAAACAACAAACACATAAGGCAAGAATCAAGAAACATATAATAATGGCCAAGGGCCCAAGCAAACAAGGGACATCAGCACATGTCACTCAAATTATAAATCAAACATAAAAGTCATGTTCAAATGCCACATACACATATAATTAGAAACAAACAAGGTTGGCATGAGGGCCATAATCACATAGAAGAGTATAAGAAGAGAACATTGGTAGATGTCACAAGGCACACACAAGAGAAAAAATAGGAATTAAAAAATGTGATCACATCTAGCTACATAAACCAAGTAAGGAAATCATCTAATATAATATAAATACAATCTCTTCTAACTAATAAAATCAAGAAGTGAAATTATAAAAGACATGTAATACAAGACTAGGTAGATGCTAGGAAATACACAAGTGTTATATACTAGTTAGTGTTGATAGAGTAATCTATGTAAGCTAGTAAGTAATGTTTAACATCATGTTAATTAGAGTGTGTGGTGTAGGAATAACATAACCTAGATGGTGTAGTCATGTACAAGATGCCCCCAGTGGGTAGATATGTTGATGTTGTCTCAAAAGTAGAAGTAGGATGCCCCTTCAATGGGTAGAGTGAAGCAATCAAGGATCTGGATGTCACTACACACACTCAAAGAATATCAAGTGAAGCATGGTAATGTAGATATATTGATAAACAATAGCATAGAATAAAAAATATAAGTCTAACATGGTAGTAGAAATGTAAAGCATGGATAATTCATATATTTGAAATGTTTTTGTTTTTTTGAATTATTTGAATGTTTTTGCATTTTGACATATTTGGTTTTTTTGGGTATTTTATTATATTTAAATGTTTTTGGTATTTTTATTTAAAAGTTATATATAATAAATCATAAAAAGACTCTGTATAAGAGACTTGAAAAGAAGATATATACAATCAAGAATAAGAATGAATGATACTAACTAATGAATCTCATGAGAGGCTCTCTATCATGGTGTCTTATATCAAGGAGAGGGATTGTGCATGATCATGAAGCATGATGGAAGGGATAAGACTATGGCTCTAAAAGCTATGTATGTTATAAATCCTTTGAAATCTCTATAGTGGAAACTAATTATGGGGTCCCCCTATAAATCTAATAAGTGGATGAAACTATAGGTATTTTAAGGACCCATCTAGTATTAGGAGAAAATCTCTAAATATATTCTCTATGAGTAGAGTCATGAGACCTCAATGATACTACCCTGTGAGTGAACACTATAGATGGAAACTATCTAGAGTCCTAACATTGTGGTTTCTCTAAAATAGGCCTCTATATATGTATATGAACTCTCTATGTTAGTGAGGAAGGCCTTGAATATGTCTGAATCTAAACTAGAGGAATAACTATAATTGGTCAAGAAGCTAAAACTAGTGGAGGAGTTGAAACTAGTGATTGCAAAGTAGAAGATGGATATAAAGTGGGGAGTAGTAACTCATATGGAACTCCACCAACTACAACAACCTAATTAGTATGAAATAATTTCATGCATATATGAAATGTATGAATAATTTCTTAAATTTTTTGAATCCATGGTCGACCAAGTAACATATAAAAAATTCTTACACTGGGAATAATAGTAAATGGTGTGGCCACATGTGTTGGACCAACCTATAGAGGAAGTAAAATCTCACCCAATGAACTCTATTATTTTCCCATTAAATTTATTGATTATTTTTTCCATCAAGGTAATATCCTACTTTGAATATCCTAAATGTTGTAGTAATGTCATAGTGCACATGTTCACACTAAATCCATTATTTATGAAAACATTATGAATATGATGATGATTAATGTAAGCTTTGATAAAAAGTACATGGTAATCTAAATCATCCTCAAAGATCTCCTACTCTGAGAAGGAGATGGAAGGTATAGCTAAAAATTTGGAATTATACACACCAATCATATTGCTCAAAGGATGTGACTCAACTTAAGGTGCCTGCTATGTAGTTAGTGGAGGATTTGCATGATATTCATGGTGAACAATAGATGTATCCTTTGTTTCTTATTTAGAATGTTTTGGGAAGGATCTGAGAAGATTTAAAAATATTTGTCTTATGTTTACTTTGCTTGAGGAGGCTCAACTAGAATGTCAAGATCAATAATGTTGCCATCTATCAAGTCCTATATCTTGTATTTCAAACTAATGAATTTATTTGTTGTGTGGATTGGTGCCCTATGAAAATTTCAAAAATAATTATGATCATATCCCCATATAATAGGATTAATTAGATAAAATTACCAAATATGAGGGAGATATGATATTGCATTCCAATAACTATTGTAAGACTCTGGATGGAGATACTATTAGATTGGTAAAAGTTCAATGAGGAGGTGATGATAAAACCACTTGTTGAGGGGGATTTCAAGCCATATTAACTATAGGTTTATTTTTAATCTTTCTATCATTGACATTTACTTTATATGGTACTTTTATGTTACTCTTTTTTATTGTTTTTGATATGCTTATGTACTTGAGTTTGCCTATTGAAATTAGTTTGACTTTACTTTCCTTTAGTGTATGGCATAACTCATTGAAGGAAGAGAATATTTTAAACATTATTGACTAATGAAAAACTAGTAGAAGACTCTATTTGAAGAGATCTTGTAACTATTGATCAGCCATGGGGCTAGTCATTTTATCCAAGATAGTATTATATCAAAGAACACAATATGTGAGATTCTCATTTGTCCTTTATTTTGGTCTGATGCTATAGTCCACTCCTACCACTATTATCCATATTGGTCACAAAGATCTAAGTTTTCTAAGTTTTGTTTTCTATACTTATATGAGCCTACCTATGAAATTTTGAATTATGAATGTTTATGGAGCTCTTTATAAAGTTGATTCAATCTTGAAACCCTAGACCTTCATTGTGGTTGACAAAACTTAAGAAAGAGGTGGGGGGGTTAGTGTGTGTAAGATGCATTAAATGTGTATCCACACCCCTCATGTGGGAACACTACCTACATACCAATACTCCAAAGAGAGTTCAAGACATATGCATTTCTCCCATTTGATGTGCTTTATGCAATAGTGTAATGAGGATGTAAAAATGCCAAATTGAGAGTGCTTAAGGTGGCTAGGGACTAGTGTGAGAGTTTAGTTTGCAGCTATGTTGGGTGATTATATACAAATAATATGAAAGTTTTCCTTAGTTATTTTTTTGTATTATTTATTTCTTTGTAATATTTTTCAACTATGTTAATGCTGAAATGAGTTAAGAACATATCAGCTAAATGATTGAATGTGTTTATGGACTGATTCAATAGACTATAGAACCATTATAGATCATAATACTTTAAACTCTATATAAATATCTTAGTTAATAAATATTCATTTGACATATATTCCAAGCATGCTATGTGAAAATATATTAAGTGTGTCTCTGAATCACCCTTGACATCATATAGAGTGAGCATGGGTTGAACAAAACCTGGTGGCAAGGGTGTACAAACAATATGGAATGCCAATGGTGTATGAAGTAAAACAAAAGAATCCAAATCTTGTGTTAGTCTAGAGGCACCTTGCTCAATATATAGTACCTTGGATTGAATACATTTTATCTCTTGCATAAGGGAAACCATGTCAGGAGATAAATATGTACTAGCCATAATTGGCAGTGCTTCATATGAAGGTTGGGCTGCTATAGGGGGTTGTTGAGACATAGTTGCCCCCATAATGTCATTTGTAACTGTTTTCTCTATGTTTTGATAAGATTCACCATTTTTCACTTTTATTTTTTCCTCTTGTATTATTTTAAGCATGTCACTTTGCATATTAGGACATTTAATTAAAAAGGTCTTGAAGTTCCCTCTTATCAGTTTCATCAAAACTAGTATATTGGGCCATTGTTAATGTAGGAAAACAAATTGAAAATGGAATGATTTTTTTTTCAATAAGTTGTAATAAGGAAAATTTAATGGAAGGAATTTATTGAATAAAATAAATGTAAAGTTTTAAAAAAAAAAAATATGCATAAATAGGATACAAAGCTTACAAACATGTAAGGTGATACCTCAAGAAACAAAGGGACCTAGTAAATTCAACTAGGGTTTGAGAGAAATCATTTTTTAGAATTACCATGGTAGATTTTTAAAAATTAACTTGGAAATTATGATTTAAATATGCAAGAAAATTAGAAAATTACTAAAAAAATATCGGGACCTAGTATAGGCAGCTAGGGTTTGAATGAAATTATTTTAAAAATTACTAAGGTAAATTTAAAAATTTAAATGCAAAATTATGATTTAAATATTCAAGAAAAATTAGAAAAATCAACAATGAATTTTTCCTAGAGTTTTAATGTGAAGTAAGTTGGGTTCACCAAATGATTTAACTATTCTGGGAATATTAGTGTTTTATTCTTAATTTAGTTAAGGGTCTAGAATAATAAATCATTAAATAATATTTCAATAATTACAGTACTAATTTGTATATGATTTAACTATTTTTGGAATATTGAAGTCTTATTCCTAATTTATTTAAGGGTCTAAGTTAATTAAATCAATAAATAATATTACAATAATTAAGTTACTAATTTGTATAGTTTAATTGCAATTTGAACCTTTCTATAAATAGTAATAAATGTGGAGAAAGTAAGACTTGGATGGAAATAGATTGAGATGGCTAAGATAGGGTCTAAAATTCATTATGTAGGATTGGGACAGTGTCACAAATCAGGCTCTATCCTTCATTTCATGAAAGGATAGGAGCATCAAAATAGGGCATCCTAGGGTTCGATGCTATAATCCTCTTCTACCACTATTATCTAGGAGATCTAAGTTTTTTGGGTTTTGTTCATTATCACTATGTGATCTCTCTCATTAAATTTTAGAAGCTAAAAGTATACATAACTCATTATAGAGATGATTTAATATTTGAACCCTAGACATCATTATGCTTTGATAAAACTTGAGAAAGAAGGGGGTTAGTGTGTGTAAGATTCAGTAAGTGTGTATCCACACCCATTTTGTGGGCATGTTGCCTACATACCAATACTCAAAAAATGGATCAAGCCATATGTAGTTCTCCCACTTGGTGTGCTTTGTACAATAGTATTATACAGATGAAAAAATACTAAACTGAGTGTGCTTGAGGTGGTTAGGGACTAGTGTAAGGGTTTGAATAATCTTATGGCTATATCGGATGATTGTATGCAGAGAATAGGGAAATATGTCTAAGTAATCTTACTTGTATTTTTTCTTTCTTTGTGATATTTACCAACCCCTTCTATATGAATGTTGAATGGGCTTTTATATAGATATTTTGGTCATGGGTCAAATGTATTCATATTAGGTCAATAAGAAGTATGATAGGAAATAGTAGGAAATGAATATTAGAGATATAAATACACTTAGATAGGAACACAAAAAATGGACACATTAGGTAAGAGAGAGGAAGAGAAAATAACAAATATACCTCGCTAGGTACGTGAACCAATACAAAACCTATTTTGATATTAAGTGATGTTGGATGATGCTAAGTAATGTTGGGTATATGTTGTACCAAGAGTAATATCATGAATGGAGCTAAGTGATAAATTCCCTAAGAGTGGCTCAAGAATGAAAAGGCTAGCCATTTGGCTCCTTCATTTCCCACTAAGTAAAGCTATGTGATCATGTGTGTGTTAATCAATGTTTGGACTATGTGTTCAATCACTCTATGTAGGTTACTCAAGAATATAAAGCTTAACCCTTTGGCTCCATCATTGCCCACTAAGTGAAGATATATGATCATGCATATGTTAATCAATGTTTGGATTGTGTGTCCAATCCCTCTCAGTAGGTGGCTTAAGAATGCAAAGGCCAGCTATTCCTTCATCTCCATCATTTCCCTATGAAGTGAAGCTATGAAATGATATTGGTATAAATATGCATCGTATGAGATGGCTCCTAAATCCCATGAATGATATATAATATAAAAATGTGGAATCAATAGCTAAATGTATACTATAAATTAGGACAATCTTGGCCAACTCAAACAAAGGTGGAGATTAGGCTTGTATGAAATCCACTCCAAAATTGGGTAAATGGCTTATGTGGAAGCCACTAAAAAATGTGAAGGTTAGGCTTGTATGAAAGCCACTTTGAAATGATGCCAACCACCCACATATGGAGTAAGAAACATAACTAATGATAATACCTTGGTAATGTACTAAACTCAAAAAGAAAATAAGTTAAATGTATCACACACATTACCCCCAATCATTAGTGCCTAAAACATAGATTTTTATCTAGAAGTTATACTAACTACCTAATCTAAAATTGGTAGTAAGAGCCATCATGTCATGCATGATTCCCCCTATATCTAGATTCTCTAAGAAAAAATGTACTAAAACTGATGAATCTGAATGAGTCTATATATACAAAACTATAGGTGAGCTAACCTTTCTTCCTATTTTTGAAAAAATCTAGTTTTTTTGTTGTTTGGATAAGAGTACCAAAATTGAACACCCTACTACCTAACATTGTAGTCCAATCTTAACAATATTGTCCTAAGTTGATTTTGATGACTATTCTATAATCATCACTATCTACCTAGTCTGTTCTACCTGGTTTGAAGTCTAGCTACTATTATGGGTGTTCTAAATCCTATTTTTTTTTATTGATAGGAGATCTAATCTTTGTGACAAAACCCTTATTTGTTTCCCCCTCTTCTGAGGGTAGGAATGAAGACCTTGTAATGACTATCCTCAGAATAAATATCCTTGAAAGTATGTTATGCTATGATAATATATGATATAGTAATGATAATTAACAATATATCTCAACATATATTATGTTTTGTAATGGAAATTATTAGATAAATAAGGGTATCCTTAGCTAGATATAAAAATGTAATAGTATATGAAATATAATTAATTGGAACTATAAGTCTGGTAGGTTTTTACTTATTAGATTTTATCGAGGGATGGATTATGATGTCCATCATGGCATCCAAGAAAGTAAGATAATTCATGATGTGGGTCATGGCATTGCATATAATTGAAAAACAATCAAGCAACAAGCACACAAGGTAAGAATCAAGAAGAATACAAGAGTGGCTAAGAGGACAAGCAAACAAGGGACATGGGTACATGTCACTCAAATTGGAAATAAAGCATATGAGGCATGTTAAAATTTCACATACACATAAAATTAGAAACAAGTAAAGTTGGTGTGAAAACCACAATCACAAAGAAGATTACAAGCAAAAGACATTGGCAAATGTCCTAAGGCACATACAGGAGATAAAATAGGAATTAAGAAATGCAATCACATCTAGCTATGAAAATAAAGAATTAAAATCATGTAGTATATTGGAAATACAATCACATCTAACTAATCAAAGAAAGAAGTGAAAGTATGCAAAACATGTAGTAAAAGACTAGGTATATGCTAAGAAATACACAGGTGCTATAAACTAGTGAGTGTCGATAGAGTAATCTATATAAGTGAGTACGTAGTCTATATCAACATGATAACTAGAGTGTGTTGTGTAATAATTACATAACATATATGTAGTCATGTATAAGATGCCCCCAGTGGGTAAATATATTGATGTATGTCTCTAATGTAGAATTAGGATATCCCCTTAATGGGTAGAGTGAAGCAATCATGGATCTGAGAGTCATTACACACACTCAAAGAATATCAAGTGAAGCATGGTAATGTAGATAAATTGACAAAAAGTAGCATAGAATAATAAATGTAAGTTTATCATGATAGTAGAAATGTAAAGCATGGATAATACATACAATTAAAATGTTTTTGTGTTTTTGAATTATTTGAATGTTTTTATATTTTAAAATTTTGTATTTTTTTATTTGGATTTTTGACATTTTTGATTTTTTTTGCATTTTTGATATATAATATATGTACAATCAATCATAAAGAAACTATGTACAAGAAATTGAAAAAAAGTTATATATAAGAAAGACTAAGAATAAATGATAATAACTGATCAATCTCATGAGAGACTCCCTATCATGGTGTCTTGTATCAAACAAAGGAATGATGCATGATTGTGGAGCTCAAAGGAATGGATATGAATATGACTCTGAATATTTGTATTCATTATTGATATCTTGTAAATCATAATAAACTATATTGTTCTACTCATCATTATCATCTTGATTTTGAACCAATAAAATGCCAATGTTGACTTTTATTGTATTTGGATCTTTTCCTTTGTTAAATTATGTCTATGGATGATTTGCCTTAGGATGTTCAATAAATCAATAACCTTAGTTAAAAATATTATCAATTACTATAATAGGAGTATGATGGCTTGATCCTACTTGCCCAACCCTTGACCTTGATAATAAAACTGTTGTAGATATTTTTGACCAAATCCATACTACTTTGAAACTTGAGCCTCATTTTGGAAAGGTAGATTTGCATTTTTTTCATGCTTTACCTATGATTTTGGTATTTTTTGTTGTTCTAATTTTGATTTTGGATCCATTTTTTAATCTGTGTTATGCTTTTGTAACCACTTTTGTACTATTTTTGAATTTGACCATTTATGTATGTGTTCTTGTGTCACTATGGATTGCTTGACTTATTTACCTTGTATAGGGTCCTCATTATAAATTATGTATTGTATATGTTTATTCAATACTAGATATGAATTTGTGTGATTCCCATGCATTCTATTATATGCACAATAATATCTAGATCTTCTTATTGGATATAGAGGAGGTAGTTTGATCAACTTATATTTAATCATTTCCCTTAATACCTCACTTGAACTCTTATTTGATCTTTGAATTATTTTTGAATCACTAGTTATGGAGTTAATTTGTTTTGATTTCTTTTTTTGGTATGTAACATTGCTTGCAACCAATTGAATAGGTGAAGGTGCATATAAATGATTGGCACTAGGGTGCCTTTGAGGCTTTTGTATTATAATATAATTTTCCAATGTTGTGATCTTGTCATTTAATAGCTAGTTCCATATTTGTAAATCTAAAATTAACTTGCTCTTATTGGTGATTTGAACCCTTAGAGTCTCATAAGTGAAAACCCTAGTTGCTTCTGATTGAACATGTAAGCATATATATTGAAGAGGTTTTGAAGAAGCTATAGGTTAAATGTATGCATTAGGAACAATATTGTATGCTACCTCACCTTTTGGAGGGGTGATAACATTAACCTAATTAAAGGGAAAGTAGATATCACCCTCTTGGGGGAGAGGAGGAGAAGGAAATTCTTTCTTGTGCATAATATATGACATTGAAACTTGAGAGGTGGTTGTTATCTTATGTCTAGTAGTGATAGGTAAATACTCAAAAGTATCCAATGAGTTATATGCATCTAGGTAGAAATCATGAATTTTAAATCAAATGAATGAAATTGGATTTAAGTTGTATATAAATATGTTTATAAATAACATTCCACATGAGAGATAACAAGCAAAGGATAGAGAGCATGGAATTGTGCATTAATTCATAAAAAACTTTGACTTGTGACATGATATTTCTAATATGTTTAACAAGATAGAATTGAAACTTATTCCACATGAGAGATAACAAGTTTGGGATAGAGAGCATGGAATTGTGCATTAATGTATAAATAACTTTGACATGTTCTATGACATTTCAAATGTATTTAACATGATAGACTTGAAACTTATTCCACATGAGAGATAACAAGTTTGGGATAGAGAGTATGAAATTGTGAATTAATACATAAAGAAATTTGACATGTGTTATGACATTTCTGATGTATTTATCATGATAATATTGAAAAATATTACATATGAGAGATAGAAAGTAAGTAATGAAACCTTGTATTAAAGACAAGTAAACATTGCTTTGAAGGAGAGGGATCATATTATGTGTAACAATGATTTTATTAATATGATCCCATATATAAGTATTAAATACAAAGAATGAATATTTGTACTAACATATGTTAAAATTAATTATTTATTTACATGATAGGACCAAGTATGGTCTTCTTATTATTTTTAAGAACTGCAAGAAATATGTGTAAAAGTGAGATCCATTTTTGTTAATATGTGAAATCTAATTTTAGATACAAAGTGATAACTCAAAAGCAAGGGGACCTAGTATGTGTAAATAGGGTTTTAAAAAAGGATATTTTTAAAAATTAATAAGGAATTTTAAAATTTAATGTGAATTTATGATTTAAATATGTAGGTGAAAAATTAGAAAAATATTGGAAAATGCTTGATTTAAAAGGACCTAGTTATGCAACTAGGGTTGGGAAGAAAAATATTTTTTAAAAATTACTATGGAAATTTAAAAATTAAATCAAATTATAATTTAAATAAGAAAGTAAAAAATTATAAAAATATTTTAAAAATAAACATGAAATTTATCCTAGGGTTTATAGGGTTTTTATGTACAAATGAAATAAGTCAGGTTCACCAAATACTTTAACTATTTTAGGAATATTGGAGTCATATACTTAATTTAGTTAAGGGTCTAAATTAATTAAATTAGTAAATAATATTGAAATAATTAAGATACTAATTTGTATAATTTAATTGTAATTTGAACCTTTCTAAAAATAGTAATAAATGTGGAGAAAATAAAACTTAGCTAGAAATAGATTGAAATGGTTCATACAGGGTCTGAAATTCATTGTGTAGGATTGGGACAGTGTCATAAATCAAGATCTAGCCTTCATTTCATGAAATACAATGAGCACTTAAATAAGACACCCTAGGGTCTAATTATATAGTCTTCTTTTGCCACTATTGTTAATGAGACATGTGCTTTCTAGGTTTTGTCTATTGTCTCTATGTGAGCCTATTCATGAATTTTTAGATGTTGAAAGTCTATGAAACTCCTTGTAGAACTCATTTAATATTAAAACCCTAGACTTCATTGTGTCTTGATAAAACTTGAGAAATAAGGGGGGGTTAGTTTGTGTAAGATGTATTGAGTGTGTATCCACACCTCTTGTGTGGGTACACTACCTACATACCAATACTATGAATAGGGATCAAGTCATATGTAGTTCTCCCACTTGATGTATTTTGTGAAATATTATTATATGGATGAAAAAATGCTAAACTAGGTGTGCTTGAGGTGGCTAGAGATTGGTGTAAGGGTTTTAATAAGATTATGGTTATATTGGATGGCTATATGTAGATAATAGGGAAATATGCTTGAGTAGTCTTGTTTGTATTCTTGCTTTCTTTGTGATATTTTCCAACCCCTTCTAAATGAAAATTTAATGGGATTTTATAGAGATATATTGGTCATGGGTTTAATGTATTCATGTTAGGATGACAAGAAGAAGGATAGGAACTGACAGGAAATGACCATTGGAGCTAAAAATTTACTTGGACAAGAATGTTGGAAATAGACACCCTAGGGTCTAGTGATATATTCCAAGTTGGGTGCTATTGTCCTAAGGAAACATGACCTAGGGGGATGGATTTGTCATGGGAAAAGATATCTGGAAGAAGTGGAATCACTATTTGGAAGTCTATAAATGACTAGGAATTAGTGAAAAGATGCTTATGAGGATCATGAGAGTAAGCACGAGGGGCCTATGGGTTGGGTGTCATGAGCCACACTCAATTTACCAATTTTCACATTTTATATGACTGCAATATAATTTAGTTACCTTTTTTATATTTCTAAAAATATTAATGAAAGAGGAGAAATACAACTTAGTTTAAAACTATATTGAGACAACTAAGATAGAGTCTAAAACTAGTTGTGTGGGACTGGGATAGTGTCATGATACTAGATCTAGATTTTGTTTAGTGAAAGGATAGGATCATTGAAAATAGGACACTTCAAGGTTTAATGTTATAGTCCACTCCTATTGCTATTGTCCAGACTAGTCATAGAGATCTAAGTTTTATGGGTTTTGTTCATTATCCATATATGAGCCTGCTTATAAAATTTTGAGTCTTGAATGTTGATGGAGGTACTTATAGAGTTGATTCAATATTGAAACCCAAGACCTTCATCATGATTGAATAAAACATAATAAAAAGGGGGGTTAGTGTGTGTAAGATATACTAATCATGTATCCACACCCCTTATGTGGGCATGTTTCCTATATACCAATACTCTGAAGAGGGATCAAGCCATATGTAGTTTTCCATCTTGATGTGCTTTATGCAATTATGTAATGATGATGTAAAAATGCCAAATTGAGAGTTCTTGAAGTATCTAGGGATTATTTTGAGGGTTTGAATATGTTTGCAGTTGTATTAAGTGATTGTATGAAAAGAATAAGGAAATTTGTCTTAGTGGTTTGTTTATATTTTTGCTTCCTTTTTAATATTTCTCACCCCCCTTTATAAATTTCCTTTGGATGGAATTTTATAGGGAACTATTGATCATGGGTTAGATGTATTCATGCTAGGCCAACATGATGAAGAATAGGAATTAGTCATTTATTATTAGAAAGGAGTGCTCAAATTAGGACACCTTAGGGTCTGGTATTATATTCCAGGTCTGATGCTCCTGTCCTATAGGCTCAAGACCTAGGGAGATATAATTAGCATGGAAAATGTAGCTTGGTTGAGCTAGAATCAATTTTTAGAAGTCTACAAATGACTGGTTATAAGAAAAAATGTGTTTGGAATGGTTATGAGAGTATACAAGAAGGTCCTATAGATTGGGTGTCACAAGCCACACTCAAGCTACCAATTTGGACATTTTATATGACTATAGAGGGGAACCTATTAAGGTAAAAGAATGATAAAATGCCAACTATCATTACTTTTATTCTATTAAAAAAATGAATATTTACCAAAGTAATAAATACTAGTAGTGAATGATAGCCATCCTCCTTAAAAGGGAAAGAGAGGGATAATATAAGAGAGGGGGAAGGAAGAGAATAGGAAGCACATCTTCCTAGATATTTTATTAAGATACCACTTTGTCATTTGAGATAATCCATGAGTTTCCACCTATCAAGAGATGATCCATGATCTTTTTTTCCATTCATCACTAGTTCATCATTAGTCAATTAGCCTCTATTTGCTCCAGTTAGTCCTCCAATTCTTCTCATTGGGTGAGAGATCCACTAGAAGACAAGGGTTTATTTTGCATGATGAAAAATTAATTTTAAGTGGAATTAGTTCCCTTATATATTTTTAAAATTACTATCTCACCATATTTATTTTTATTTCTCACACCACCCTCAACCTATCATCACCATGAGGACCAAATCTTCATAAATTTCTTGATAGAGTTATGGCATAAATTCTCTAAATAGTAGTTTGTCAAAGGTATGGCCATGCCCAAGGATAGGAGCATATCATACTATCAAAAAACTACCCTTATGCTTTAAAACCTAGACCTAGATTAAATTTGATCTATATTAGGTCTAAAAGACTGAATTTATCCCTAAAGAGCCTTAATAGTGGAGACTGATAACCAAAACTTCATTTTAGTTCCAATGGGATCTACATCAAACTTGTATCCATGTTTTTACACTAGATCAAGTCAAACTCAAGTTTGGTTCTCTAAATTTATTTTCCCAAGGTTAAAAATTACCTCACTAACCTCCATAAAAAAATTTCCTAGGCTCTATTTATTAATTTGCACTATTGACTCAGACCAACCAAATGAAGAGACTTAGTAACCTTGCACTTGGGTTAGGCCCCAATGGATTCTTGACCTTTATAACCCCTATTTATCATTTATTTATTTGCCTAAATAAACATAGATCATTATATCTTATGTTAGTTTGAACGTGCTTGTGACACTTGTCAATCATGCCATTTTACTCAGGATCTTGTTAGTCTATCAACTCCCACACTTATGCCATGTTGTGGCCTTGTGGGCCATTTGAGTTCATTGGCCCTTTTGACTCATATTATATTTTATGTGATTGACACTTTTTAGCTTCTCATTCATCCTCAAGCTCTTTCTAAGGATTTTAAACCTAAATGGATACTTATAAGGCTTAAATTTGATGTTTGTATGAACATTAACTAACATACATGAGGATGTATTTGATGTCCTATATACCATTAAATTTAAAATCTAATAGATTAAAACATAAGGTTGATGTCCTCATGAATGTCTCCTTTTTTATTAACTTTGCAATTTTATATCTTGAAGTATAGAAAAAATGAAGCCACCAAACATACAATAAATGTTCTTATTAAAAGGGATGAATCCATTTGATCTACTAGTCTCAAGAGATTTCTAATTATAGATATTAAAATCACAAGTTGGCTGGTCCACTTGATCGTGTGTGACGTCCTAACAATGGTCTAGTTCATTTTGCTAAGTATGGGAAACATAGAAAAATATAACAAACGATCCTACTTTGAACATGCATCACTTCTAGCATGCTTTGGTAGATGATTTGAAATATAGTGCATAACAACCAAGGATTGAGATGGACAAACTTATGTGACCAATTTCTCCTATAACTACCATGTGTGTGAGATATGACTGCATCAATTTGCTTACTCGACTTTTGAAACATTAGAACCAAAACATCTAGATGAACACAATGAAGAGTCAAATGAATATCATGTACTTTCATTCTTATCTTGATCATTATTTAAATATTTAGGGTCTCATAATTTTTGAAATATCCACCTTTATCATTTGAAAATTCCATTCATAACTTTGAAAAATGTCCTCCAGATATTTTGTCCTGGTCACTTTCCCAAAAGAAAAAGACCCTTGGGGGAAATTGCAAAGGATACTTTGCTTGAAAAGTTTCCTTCAATTTTTTTTTATTGTACCATTTGTCAAAGAAAAATTACCCTTAAAAAAAATTGTTTGGGACAATTTGATACAAAAAAGACCTCTCAAGAAAAGTATAAGACACTTTTCTTAAAAAAGTTCTCTTCGAGACTTTTGCCTTTGCACCATCTTCTAAAAGAAATACCTTTCAGGGTTTCTATAGGGTTCATTTTCCTAAAGAAATTCCCTTCAAGATTTTTATTTTAGATAAATTGTATAAAATAATCCCTCACACTTATCCAAAAATACCCAAAATAGATCTCCCAAAAGAAATAACACTTAGCCAAAATAAGGTGGAACAATGTTTTTGAGAGAAATATGTCGTGTACTAATACTTGTCTAAAAATTGAAATGTTTGGCTAAGTGTAAACTTCGTATTTCTCTAGATATACCTCTTATAACTATTCAACATAATGAAAACATACTTGAATCCCTCTCATTCTATCCAAAAACCAACTCAAACCTTTTGATCATTAATCAATTAGGAAATCTATTCAGTATCTAAGCAAGTTTTATATGTGGGCCAAAAGTGGCCAACAATTCTAGTGACTCATAGGGAAGCATTCTTACCATGATTGAGAACCTAAACCATTTATCTTATCTAGGCCATTGGGAATAGAGTCATAAGTCTCTACAACTGAGCTGATCTAAAATTTGGTACAAGGTTGACTACTTATGGATAACTCTTCTTGAAATAATAGGGACTAAAAGAATAATAATAGAAGATAAAGGAAAGTACACACATGCACTTACAAGAAAGAAAGAACAAATAACCTACTAAATAAATGTACACCAAGGTACTTAGAGGAAAACATGAAATCTATTCTAATGTATGTATAAGGTACAATTAAAAAATATCTTCCCCATGGATCAAATGGAAAATATTTATCACCTCTCACTTGTGATGGACTAGGATGAAGAACAACTTAATTTCAAGATCTCATGATAGGTAAGATGATATTATTTATTTCTAACTCTTTTGGCATGCTTCAAATTGGATGAAATGGGACAAACATGTCTCTAATGTAGACATATTGGTCTATTTCTTCAAGGCTTGTTTCAAGTTGGACTATAGGGGCTCTTGCAGCCTCCTTACCTGATATCTCAATTTGTTGCTTTGAATTAAGAAAAACATATGATGGATCCTTTGAAATGGTGTTTGGTTGACTATCCATGCCTAGGAAAAAATCTCTAAGTAATCCCAAAAGGTAGCTTCCCCTTGGTCATCTAAGACAGTGTTAACTTCAACACCATATTTGCTTTACTTGATATAAAAGGAACCATATGGTAGCTCATCACTCCACCTAAGGCCCAAAATGTCATGTTTTTGTGGCTTTGGATTTGACCACTCTTATTCACTCTTGAAGATATTAGTACTACCTTTGATGGACACTTCATCTTGGGACTAGTCAAACTCTTTAACCTAATTGGTAAGTTCGTGTTCTAGAGGAGGCATGGGTTGGTTTAAAACCTCTACCTAGTCTATGAGTCATGGTACAGTTGTTATCATACTTCATCTTGATCTTCTATAATGAACCACTACACCAAAACCTCAAAGTGTTATTGAAATCCACCCATTAGGATCATAAACATCCCACCACACTTCTAAAGCCCAGACTCTAGGTTAGATTTGTGCCTGTACCACTAAGATCCCTATATGTATGAGCCCTAGATGAAAACTACCATGCCAGTGTAGCCACCCACTCTATGACTTAAACCTAGGTGGAGGCTCTGATACCACATGTAATGAACTACTACACTAAAACCTCAAAGTGTTAGTGAAATCTTCCCATCAGGATCATAACATCTTCCTTTTCCTCTTCCCCTTCATTATCTTCATTTATAAGGACACCAATAGGAGGTTCCTATAAAAAAAATCCACTTTAATTTTAGTCATATCTTGAATACACATCTCTCCAAATATGAAAGCATTAGTACTATCTTTAGGCTCTAAATCATCAAAGCCATGCCAAGAAGTCTGATCAAAACTTAAATTTTCCCCTCTTGAAGTAAGTAGACTACCTATTATGATCTCTTCATCATATACACTTGTGTTTTCCTCTTGAGGCTTAATTTTTACTACAAGTTCCTCTTCTATTATTTTAAAACTAGCTCTTCTTTTATGAGGGAGATGGTGGGAGGGTGAAGTTCACCTTATTTGTATTTCAGGAGAGCATCCTTCCAACTAGGGACCTTGAAGGTTCAATTAGGTGGTTCTTGGGGAAGGGAGGGGGAGTTTTGAAACTTTGGTAGGGTAAGATCATTGAGTTAAGCTAACACCTCTTTTCCATGGAATTTTTTCTAGATCATCTCATCTAGAACTTCTTCTTTCTAGTTTGTGTCATTCTTGATTGATTTCCACAAGGGGAAAGAATAAGGCTTGGATACCTTCTCTACTTCTTAAATGGGTGAGGGAATGGTGTTTTCACAAGAGAGGTTATGACACATTTAGGTTCATTGTCATAGGAGAGGATCCAAGATGGGATGACTTCATGTTTTTTAGATAATAAGGGTGAGATTTGGCAAGGTTGATTAGGGGGTTGGGTTTGGGCAAGGAAAAATTGGTCACATGGGTTTGTCCATCTTGGTCTCTAGTTACTACATGCTAAGTTTTAGATCATCTACAAAATCATGGTAGAAGTGATGCATGTTAAAATTTGGCTCCTTAGTCATATTTCACTAAGTTTTCCATACTTAAAAAAAAGAACTAGACCATTACCAAGATGTCACATAGGATCAAGTAGACCAACCAAATTGTACTTTTAATATCTCCACTTAGAAGGCTCTCAATAGTAGTGAATCAAATGGGTTCATCTTTTTTAGTAAGAAGAACATTTCATACAATTTTGGTTCCTTCATATTTTTCATGATTTGAAATATAATCTTTGAAATTTGGCCAAAAATAAGAGACATTCATGTGGATCTCAACCTTATGCTCTAAAAAAATCTATTGGAGATTAAATTCGATGATCTATAGGACATTAAACATAGTTGAAAACATCAATTGATGTTTGCATAAACATTAAATTTAAGCCTTTTAAGTATCCATTTGGGTTTAAAATCCTTATTGGGAGCCTAGGGATGAACAAGTAAATAAAAAGTATCAATCAAATAGGATCTCATATGAGTCAAAAGGGTCAATGAACTTGGAAGGCCTGTAAGGCCACCATGTGGGATAAACACAAGAGTTGATAAACTAATAAGATCTTGAGTATAAATACATGATTGAAAATATTCACAAGTGAATTTAAACTAACATAAGATATAATGATCCATGTTCAATCAATCAAACATATCAATGGTGAAAAATGGTCAAAAAGGTCAAGAATTCATTGGGGCTTAACCCAACATGAGGATACCAAGTGTCTTAATTTGGTTGGCCTGAGTCAATAGTCGATAACAAATGAATAAATAGAGCTTGAGACATTTTTTGAAAGAGGTCATTGATCTAATTTTCAACCCTGATCAAAAAAATATAAATAACCAAGCCTAAGTTCAACCTGATCTAGTGGAAATACATGGATCCAAGTTTAATGTATATCCTAATGAAAATAGAATGAATTTTTGGTTTTCAAGATCCACCATTAAGGCTTTGCAAGGATAGATTAGGTCTTTTAGACCTAATATAAATCAAATTTAATATAGGTCTAGATTTCAAAACATAATGGTAGGTTTATAATAGTATGAGAGGATCCCATCTTTAGACATGGTCATACCTTGAACAAACCACCACTCAAAGCATGCATGCCATAACTTTATCAATAAAGATATGAAGATTTGGTCCTCATAATCATGAAAAGTGGAGGGTGGTGTGTAAAATAAAAAAAATATGGTGATCTAGTAGATGGAAAAGTAGTTAAGTGAACTAATTCCACTCAAAATGACTTGGTCATCATGAAAAACAAGCCCTTATCTTCTAGTGAATCTCTCAATCAAAGAGAATAACTTGAGGACTAACTAGAGAAAATGCAAGATAATTTATTGATGATGGACTTGTCATGATTAGACCAAAATATTATGGAGTATCCCTTGATAGGTGGAAACTCATGGATGATATCAAATGGGGAGGTGGTAGCTCAGTAAAAAATATAGGAAGATGTTCTCCCTCTTCTCTCTTCTCCTCCTCTCCTATATTATCCCTCTTTTTCCCTTTCAAGGAGGATGGTTATCATTCACTACTAGTACTTACTAAATTGGTAAACAATCATTTTTGTAATAGAATATAAGTAATAGTAGTTAGCATTTTATCATTCTTTGACCTTAATAGGTGCCCCTCATAGGGGTGACTAGACATTTTGAATGTGCCTTTGAGGCCTTCTATTTCTGGTCTCCATATAAAAATGATGAGAATGTGGTATTATGTGTCAATTTGAGTGTTAAATTATCTATGTATGTTATTCCTTTTATTTTGATTCTATAGTATTGATCCTTTGCTTGCATTTTAGATCTTAATTCATTCTTTATGCTCCTTTATGGTTTGTAGTGTTTAAGGATTCAATATATTTTATGTAATTATAGGTTAATACTTTAAATATAATAGTGCATCACCTTTTTATCCTTCTTAAGATCCTTTTATCATTTTATAACTCTTTTCCCTTTGCAATTATTAGTTTAGGTGAGAATTAAAGAGGAGTTAGGCCTCTCCAGAGGTTCAACCTCACCATAGGTGACCCACAACCTAGGGTTGTTCCCATGTTAAACTAGATTTTGAGCAAGAGGACCTGAACAATCTCCTTTATCATCTAGGGTGAAAATATGGTCATTAAAAATTTATAGCACACCTGATGGGATAAGGTCCAAAAGAGTGGAAAAATTATTAGTGTGTCTTTCCTCTAATCAGCTTTTGGAAGTAAGTTAGCATCAATGGTGACTCCACTATGAATATTAGTTGGTATAAGCATCTTAGGTGCCTAATTACCATGATTTAGTATGTATCATCACCCATTTGATCAAAACACATGTTACTTCATTCCTTATTCTTCATATCAAATTAGCAATGTTCATGGCTTCGCCCCAAGTGACCCTCAAGATTCAACGTACCAACCTTCTGAGAGTCTTCCTCTCTCTAGTCAACTAGAAATGAGTCTCAAAGAGATGATGCTTGATTTTAACAAAAAATTGAGAGTTTTATATGGAGGATTAGTATTATAGGCAACAACAAAATATTGAATATCAATCTTATGTTCAGGATTGAGAGTTGAGGTTTCAAGTGGAATGATCTATTAGGTAAGACCAATCCAAAAAATAAAATGATTATCAACTTATCTTAATGAGATCAACTAACACTAGATCCCAATTTATCTCTCCTACTCATATGCATGCCCAAACCCAACCCCCTAATCAACCTTGCCAAATCTCACCCTTATCAGTTGAAGAATATGAATTCATCCCATCTTGTATCTTCTACTATGCCAATGACCCTAAATTTATCATACCCTCTCTTGTGAAAACATCCCTTCCCTCATCCATTCAGGAAGAAGAGAAGGTGGCCAAGCCTTATGCTTTCCCCTCATGAAAATCAATCAAAAATGGCACAAATCAGAAAGAATTGCTAGTTGAGATGATCTAGGAATCAATCAAAGGAAAAGAGTTGTTAGCTCAGCTCAATGAGCTTACCCTACCAAAGTTTCAAGACTCCCCAACCTTCCCCAAGAACCACCTAAGGGATTTTTCAAGGTTTCCAGTTGGAAGGATGCTCTCCTAAACTAAAAATAAGGTGAAATTATTCACCCTCCCACCATCTCCCTCATGAAAGAAGATCCAATTTGACAAAAAATAAAGGAGGAACTTATAGTCAAAGTTGAGCCTAAAGAGGGAAACACAAGTGTCGATGATGAGGAGATCATGATAGGTAGTCTACTTCCTTTAAGAGGGGAAGAATCAAGTTTTGATCAAAATTCTTGGCATGGTTTTGATGATTTATAGCCTGAAGGTAGTATTAATGCCTTCATATTTAAAGAGATGTGTGTTCAAGATATAGTTGAAAGAAAACCAGATTTAGATTTTTTCTAGGAACTCCTTTTTGGTGTGGTTTTAGATGAAGATAACAAAGGGGAATAGGAAAAGGAAGATTAGGATGAATTATGACAACTATACCATGACTTCATGGATGAGGTAGAGGTTATAAACCAAGCTATGCCTCCACGACATGAACTTCCAATTAGGTTGAAGAGTCTAACTAGTCCTAAGATGAAGTGTCCATAGAAGTCAATACTAATGTCTTCAATAATGAAGAATAATGGTTAGATCTAGAGCCACTAGAACATGACATTTTTGGCCTTAGGTGGAGTGATAATCTATTGTATGGGTCCTTTTAGAGAAAGTAAAGCAAAGATAGTGTTGAAGTTGACATTGTCTCAGATGACCAAGGAGATGCTTCCTTTTGGGATGAATTAGATCTTTTCTGCCTAGGCATGGACAAATAACCAAACACCATTTTAAAGGAGCCATCATATGCTATAATTAATTCAAAGCATAAAGTTGAGCTATCAGGAAAAGAGGTTACAAGAGCCCTTATAGTCCAATTTAGAACAATCCTTGAAGAAATGAACTAATATGTCTAATTTGGAGACATGTTTATCCCATTTAATCTATTTGGAAGCATACAAAAAGAGTCAGAAATCAAGCATCTCAACTTACCTATCATGAGATCTTGAAATAAATTTATTTTCCATAATACTCCATCACAAGTCAGTGGTGCTAAATCTTTTCCATTTGATCCATGGGGAAGATCTTTTTAAATTATACCTTATATATAAATTAGAATAAATTTCATGCTTTCCTCTAAGTTATTTGGTGCACATTTATTTATTAGGTTAGTTGTTCTTTCTTTCTTACTACTATCTGTGTGCATTTGCCTTTGATTTCTATTATTGTTCTTATAGTCACTATAATTTCACGAGGAGTTATCCATAAGTATTTGACCTTGTACCAAGTTTTAGATCAGATCAGTTGTAGATACTTATGACTACATGCCAAATGGACTAGATAAGAAAAATGGTCTAGGTTCTCAAGCATGGTAGGCATGCTTCCCTGTGAGTTGCCAGAATTGTTGGGCAATTTTGGCCCATATACAAAACTTGCTTAGATGCTGAGTAGAGTTCTTGATTGATCAAAGATCAAATGGTTTGAGCTAGTTTTAAGATAGAATGAGAGGGATTCAAGAAGGTTTTCTTGATGTTTAATAGTTGGAAGAAGTAGGTCCATAAAATCCTAAGTTTACACTTAGCCAAACATTTTAAATTTTGGCCAAGTGTTAGTACAAGGCATATTTCCCTTAGAAAAATTGTTCCATCTTATTTTTGCTATGTTTTATTTCTTTTAGGAGATCTATTTTGGGTATTTTATGCTAAGTGTTAGGAATTATTTCAAATAATTTATTTGAAACAAGAATCCCTAAGGGCATTTCCTTAAGAAAATGGACCCTACAAAAACCTTGAAATGTATTTCTTTGAAAAGATGGTCCAAAGGCAAAAGTCTTGAAGGGCACTTTTTTCAAGCAAAGTGTCCTATACTTTTCCTAAGAGGTCTTTTTTGTAGCAAAGTGTCCCAAACACTTTTTATGGAGGGTAATTTATCTTCACCAAAGGATATAATATAGAAGTTCCAAAGGGAACTTTTCAAGCAAAGCATCCTTTACAATGAAGGGTCATTTTATTTTGGGAAATTGACCAAGAAAAAATATCTGGAGGACACTTTTGAATGTTTCAAAGGGCATTTTCAAAGTTCAGATGGGGCTATTTCAAAAAGGTTGAGACCCTATGGATTTTAAGAATGATTAGGATAACTATGGAATTTCATGGTATTTATTTGATTCTTCATTATGTTCATCTAGACATTTTGGGTCCAATGGCAGAAAAGCCAAGTAGGTAGGTTGATGTAGTCATATCTTGCATGCATAGTAGCTAAAGGAGAAATTAGTTACATGAGTTTGTATATCTTGTCCCTAGTTATTACATTATATGTTTTAGATCATCTACCAAATCATGGTATAAGTGATACATGTTCAAAGTTGTCTCCTTTGTTAGATTTTACTAAATTTCCCATACTTAGCTAAATGAACTAGATTGTCACTAAGACATTGCATAGGTTCAAGCATACTAGATAACTTGTACTTTTAATATCTCCACTTAGAAGGATCCTAGGACCAATGGATCAAATGGGTTCATCATTTTTAGTAAGAAGAAAATTTGTTGTAAGTTTTGTGGCTTTATGTTTTTTTATTCGAGATATAATCTTGCAAAGTTGGTAAAAAATGAGAGACATTCATGTAGACATCAACCTTATGATCTAACATAAATATATTTGATATTAAATTTGATAGTCTATGGGATGTCAAAAACATCCTCATGGATGTCAATTGAAATTCACGTGAACATCAAATTTAAGCCTTCTAATCAGTCACTTGGGTTTAAAATTCCTTAGTGAGAGCATGAGGATGAATGAGTAGCTAATAAGTGGCAAGCACATGGAAGAGCATATGAGTCAAAAGGGTTGATGACCTTATAATCCCAATAAATCCACCACATACCATAAGTGTAGGATCTAACAGATTGATAGGATCTTAAGTTCAAAGTCATGATTAACAAGTGTCACAAGCATGTTTGAATTGACATTTGATCTAATGATTTGTGTTTAATCAGGAAAATAGATCAATGATGAGAGGGTGTCAAAAATATCAAGAATCCATTGGGGAAACCTGATTGTGATGTTTCCAAGTGTCTTCATTTGGTTGTCCTGAGTCAATAGTTAATGCAAAATGAAAAAATAAAGCCTTGGGAATTTTTTGATGGAGGTCGATGAGCCATGTTTTGACCCTAGGCAAACAAATATAAATAACCAAGCTTGAGTTTGACCTAAGATAGTGGAAATACATGGATCTAAGTTTTATGAAAATCTTAATGGAACCATAATGAATTTTTGGTTAGCAAGCTCCACCAATAAGGCTTTATAGGGATAGATTAGGTCTTTTAGACCAAATATAGATTAATGTTGATCTAGGTCTAGGTTTCAAAGCATAAGGGTAGGTTTATGATTGTATGAGAGGCTCCCATCCTTGGAAATGTCCATACCTTCAACAATTTACCAGTAAGAGCACACATGCCATGACTCTATCAAGAAATATATGAATATATGGTCCTCATAATGATGATAGGTGGAGGGTGGCATGTAACATAAAAACAATGATGGTGATCTAGTAGTTGGAAAATAAAATAAGGGAGATCATTCCAATAAAAATGACTTTGTCATCATTAAAAATAATCCCCTCTCTTCCATTGGATCTCTTAGATAATGAGAAAAACTTGAGGACTAACTGGAATAAATATAGGCTAACTGATTGATGATGGACTAGTCATGATTAGACCCAAAAAAAATAGAGCATCCCTTGACAGGTGGAAAATCATGGATAATCTTACATGATGAAGTGGTATCTCATAAAAAGATCTAGGAATATGTTCTCCCTCTTCTCTCTTCTCTCCCCCTCCTATATTATCCCTCTCTTTCCCTTTTGAGGAGGTTGGTTATCATTCATTACTAGTATTTGCTACTTTGGTAAATAGTCATTTTTTTAATAGAATAGAAGTAATAGTAGCTAGCATTTTATCATTCTTTGAAATTAATATATTTTCCTCATAGGTGTGATTTAATGTTTTGTATGTACCCTTGAGTCCTTCTATATCCAGTTATCCATCTAACAATGAAGACAATGTGGTATTTTATGTCAATTCAAGTGTGAAATTATCTCTATCTATTATTCCTTTTCATTTGGTTCTATAGTATTTATCCTTTGCTTGAATTTTAGATCTTAATTCATGATTTATGCTCCTTTATGGTTTTTAGTGTTTAAGGATTCATTCTATTTTATGCAATTATAGGTTAACACTTTAAATCTCTTGGTGCATTACCTTTTTAGCCTTTTTAGGAGTTTTTCCCCTTTTATAACTCTTTTCCATATTTAATTAATAGTTTAGGTGAGAATTAAATAGGAGTCAAACTTCTTCGGTAGTTTAACTCCACCATTGATGACCCATAGCCTGGGGTTGTTTCCATGTTGGACTAGATTTTGAGCAAGAGGACTTGAACAATCCCCTTTCTCAACTAAGGTGAAAATTTGGTCATTAACACATATTACCCATTCGAATCTCATCCTATGTCAGTCAAGTGTAATAGGGGATGGTAATTTGAGAAAGAACATAGCAACACATAATGTTGAAGCTAAAAAATTTTATAGTTTAAATCATAAAATAACTAAAAGTAAATGACTGAAATGATAATAACTAAAAAGTAAATGTAATGCATACCTTGAATTACCTTTATTACTGGATGGTTGTCTATTGTGTTTTAAGTTTTGATTATGGAGGGTACATAGACTACTTTTGACAAACCCAAGGATACAAAACTAAAGAGTAAAAAAAATATAGGAAAGCCAAGATAATTGGTGTTGTGTGGATGGGATGTACTTGGAAATTTGGCAAGTTGGGGTGACAAGTTCTATGTTAGACCAAATGACCAAGTCAAAATTTAGAGTAACTCAAGTAAATGGAAATCTAAGGCTATTAAAGACTGAAAAACTCAAACAAGTAAACCTTAAGTAAGAAAGTCTAACTACCAAATCAAACCAAGGATACATGTCAAAAGGATGGTAATCAAACATCAATGTAAGATAAGTAATAATCCTTACTTAAATGAATATGGGCAAACAAAATATGGTAAAACAACATTGATGAATGAGAAATAACAATATTGACTCGATCATGAATGGAAAAAGTGCATAAAATGGAAAACAACATTGGTGAGTGAGAAGTAGAAAACCAACCCTACTCAACAATGGAAAAAGAACATGAAAGTAGAAAAAAACTCAGGTATCCTCAGAAAAGGTATTAAAATTAATAGTAAATGGTAAAAGAAAGCAAATTATGTCTATATATGTAGATCCATGGTGTAAATAAAGTAATCCATAGTCACTCAAACATGTTGTTATGTTCTAAGAATAGATAAAATTGAAAGAATGTAATGCTAACATGTTTTTAAGATGTGAAGAAGAGAGAAGTATATAAGGCTAAGGGAAAAATAGATTTAGAATCACACTTAGTATATCAATGGGGAAAATGAAATGGGTAGAGGGGAAAATAAAGTAAAAAACAAGGTAGAGGAAATCTTTATTGAAATAAAGACACTCAAATTAGGTTTATCAAAATAAGAAGACTTTCAACCTTAAGGATTCTAAAGAACTTATCCTAGCCATGCAAGTATTAGGTCAACAAATGAAGTATGCAGATCATCCCATGAAGGATATATACATGAAAAGTAAAGTGGACTTACCTTTCCCATTCTAATCTATGGGCCTACCACACCCCAATGGACCTTGGATTTATTATGAGGCCAACTGTGGAGTTTGAGCTTTGATTGGAGATAGGAGATGTGCTTGGAATCATATTTTTTGGCATGATTTTAAGTTTTGAAATTTGTATGTTTCTTTTTATATATCATTTAATTTTATTTTAAATTAATTTTATTTTAAATTCATTGATGGATTTTTTCTATTCCTCCTCTATATGCATTTAGCAGACCAAACATGGGTGCTAAAGATGACTTTCATTTATATAATTTGGACTTGGTTGCTAAGAGAGAGAACCTAGAGAACATGGTGTCTAAGAGTCATAAATTTAGGTGAAATAAAAGTGATATCTTGAATTCAACCTTGTTTAATCCCATGTGGAGTGGAAGGAAAGGAAATCAAGATGAGTGAGACATGAAACAATTTTAATTACTTCAAATCATAAAAAAATGTGATAAAGTATGAAAAGGGGTAAAATGACATTAAAGGGTTATTCCATACCATAAGAATGAGGGAAATGGAGGAAAAAATGCTAACGTAGATTATTATACAAATTTAATCTATCAAAATAAGTAAAAGTTAAAACTGAGAACAAAGATCCAAAACTCATAACCATTACAAAACACATTATAGATAAGGAATGAAAAGATGGCAATTTTATGAGGAATTCCAAGTCCTATCCATGGTATTATACTACAAATCATAAAATAAAAACCCATGAGGGTGTACAAAGCATGTAGAAATAAAATAAGAAAAGGATGGTATGTGTGAAGAAACCTAAGTCCTTTCCATGGTCTTACACTGCAACTCACAAAAGAGAAACCCAAGGGGTACCAAAAATATTGAAAAGAAATAAAATAAAGAGGAAAAAAGTGGTAATCATGAAGAAGATTGGGTCCTATCTATGGTTTTACAATGCAACTCATGTGAAAAGGGGGAAACTAAAGGACCCAAAAAGGAAGAACTAAGGTTTGTGAAAATAGAGAACTATTATAAAGGATTAGACCCATGTAAGTATCCTACAAAAAGTGTTAGATAGATAGAATACATAAATCATGAAAAGAAGAGAATGAATCTATGTTAATGTCTATATCAAGGATGAGCATGTGATATACAAGCCAATGTGTTCTATAAGGTTTAATGAAGTTGAATTAGTTTGGTATCATGCAAGGTATATAAGAGTGGGAATTATAAGCTGCCCCAATTGGTAATTAAATATATAAATGGGCATCACAAGATGCCCCAAAGGCTAAAAATAAGAAGAAAAGGTAAGGAAAAAGAAGAAGAAAAGAACACCAAATATTGAGTCTAAATAGATTCAGGCTATCTAAGAGAATTATGATAGGGTATTTCATGATGTTTGATAAGAGGAAAAGGATGCTGACCAATAAAAATGAGAGATAGAGAAATAAGTCTACCAGATAGAAGATCAATGCCATCAAATAGATACAAGGTCAATTGGGTCAACTGTGTACTACTAGATAGAAGGTAGATAAGGATACATTATCAACCAGGTTAACTTAGTACTATAACACAAAAGGAAAATAAGCGTATAGGGTCAACTAATTTGAATTAGTACTAAAAATAGGTAGAAACATAGTCTTTAGGAAACTATACTAGATAGAATGATAGTGTGCTAAAATAGGGAAATATTTTCAATATAATTGAAGAAATAAATGGAAGCATACATAAATAATTGGATCAATGTGAGTGATCCAATTGGGGAACATAACACAAAACCTTTCACCAATGCTGGTCAATGTAATTTTTTACAATATAACACACAATGATTAGAGAATAACCAATCAAATAAAAATAAAATGTGAATTAAATGGTCATTCTATGTGTTATTATATTATTATAAAGTTTTATTTAAGTGTGATAGGGAAGTTAGTTGAAAATAAGGAACTTGAAAGAAATCTCTTGGTGGTTTCAAGATGTTTAGGTTGAAAGGGATCTATGTTAGAAATGGTACTAGATTGGTATTAGGGCCTACCACCTCACTTCATAATCTCATAATGTTAATGGTGTTAGGTGTTTTTTCAATATATATCATTAACCATGAGTTTATACTTGGCTAGAAAACCAAGTCATTTTCCCCTTTGGTGATGAAATCCAATTAGGTAGGCCTTGGGAAGACAAATGTTAAATGTATCTTAAATATTATGTGATTTGGTAGTGTATGAAAAAATATCAAAATAGTATAACTAAATGGTAATTTGAAAAACCACCTAATTGGACTATGTGAGCTACTCTAAGTATGTAAATAACTGAAAGTGAAAGTGTGAATTAATTAATAACAAATATTTTTTAATTTATAAATTAAGAATGCTACAAAATTAGTTCAAATGACACTATATGCAAATAATAAAGAACAGAGTCAACTGGGTTTCTATTATTCTTTGAATGTAAGAGTCTTTAAGAATCGAGTTGACTAGGTTAACTTAATCTTTTAAATAGAAGATAAGCTAAATAATTAATTCAATCAGGTCAACTTAGTTTATTATAGGGTTTTAGTTTTAAAGACTTCAAACTTGCACAAATCAAAACTGTAATGAAGTGCTAAATTGACAGAGAGAGGAAAGAGAGGAACCTTGGTGGGTTGGAAGATGATTAAGATTGAATATTTTCTATTAAAGTGCCTTGAATGCTACTTTCAAATTCTATAAACTAAGTTGATTGGTTTGACACTCCTATAAAAACCTATGTAATAAAGCAAGATGAGATGACTGAGTTAACCTATTTGACTTAGTTTGTTGATTTGAATGCTGACTAAAGGACTAAGTTAACCTGTTCAACTTAGTTTGTTGATATGGATGTTGATTGAAAGACTAAGTTGACCTATTTGATCTAGTTTGTTGATATAATGTTGGCTGAAAGAATAAGTTGACCTATTCAACATAGTTTTTTATCTAAGATAGAAGAAGTGTACTATGTCAACCTATGAAATCCATTAATCTATTTATGATGAAGACCTACATAGAAAGAACATATTCATTTTGATATGACTATGTGTCAAACCTACACAAAAAAGTTACAACTATACCAGATAGTTCGATATAGTATCAAAAATATGAAAAATAATGAAATTATAAAAATGAAAGCATGAAATAAAACTTGAAAGGGTTATATTTCATGTCAGGGTCACTAGAATGTATGCAATGAGATATACAATAGATCTACAAATCAATCCTAGCTTAGAGAAGATAAATCCTACTTAGACTTCTAATTGGGGATACATTAGATAATCAAGTTCATGACCAATATGGATCTTATAGACTCATCAAAGTGATCTATTACCATAATAAATATCACTATGCAATATTTTAAAGTCTCCAATCAAGCAAAACTATGCAATAACCCTAACTAGGTCCTATGTTTTCTTATTTACTAAACTAATAACAAGTAAATAAAAATATAATCTAGTGTTCACCAAATTTTATGGCATAAAATGGGTTATTAAATAATAAAAGTAAACATTCATAAGAGAATAATAATTAATATATGTATAGGTAAAACCTGAATACATGGAGAGAAATATATTCAAAAGCCATTACTTATGTTACTTCTATCTACTAAAGAGAGGATAAAAGCTAGAGATACTTGCCTTGAAGATGAACTCATCAAGACTCAATCTCTCCCTTAAACAAAGGTTGTTTTAAAGAGGTTGTTTTATTTTTTAAAGATCACTAAGAAATGCCAAAGCATCCAAGACTTCTCCACAAGACAATATTCTTCTCAAATTATAAACCCTAAGCTAAGACTCCTCAAGTAGAATGGCAAAAGCACAGATTGTAAAGAAGAAAAAATGAATAATTAACTCTTGTTGTCTCTCTAATAATGGTGAAATTGATTTTTTATATAGGTGGATCTAACACTAAACCCTTCTGAAAGTTTAGGTTGATAAGGTCGACCTGGTTGACCTAGTATTGTAATTGACAATAATAAACTAAGTAATGGACTAGGTCAGCCATGGGCCAACCTATTCCCTAATAAGATTTGTTAATAAAAATAAAAGGTCAATGTGGCTATATATGTAATTTAAACAACCAAAAAGGGTTTTAAGTTAGGGAAAGGTCTAATGAATATGGTAAAAGACTAGAGAAGGGTATAAAATATGAGTCAAAGCTTAGGGGAATGTTTTTCAGAGTTGGTTGGATTGATAACAAGTGGAAATAAGGGATAAAAATCCTACAAAGTATTAATGGTTTTCCCAAACCATTTTTTTTACACCAATTAAGTTGTAAACTCATAGAGATTGAGACTTGATGGGTTCCTACAAGATAAAAAACATCAATGATTAATAAAGTTTGAAAATATTATGTGTATATAGGCCCCATCTCACTCAATCTACCTCAAGAAATACCCTCTTCAAGATGAAGGTACCTCAATATTTAGTTTAAATTAAATAGTTGTATCGTAACTAAAACATTAACTTGAATTTTTTTGAAGATGTATACACTCAACTTATATATCAAACATGTTTAAAAATTGTCAATCTTAAAAAATAAGATAGATAACTAGTTACCTATCAAAAGACTCATTATCAAGACAAATTACCTAATGATTACATAATTAAAAGGGTTTTATTTTATCTTAAAATAATCTCCTATAAATATTTTTCTCCATCAAGCTTTGAAGTGAAGAAACAAAGACAAACCTGGACCTTGTTCGGATGACTAGGACATAGTGACCACCTTATACTCTTATTGATTGTTCATAAAGATGGGGGAATTAATCTAACAACCAATACCACTAAATATAAGGTAATTAGGGTACCTATCATTTAATAATATATTTATAATTGACTCTCTCTCTCTCTCTCTCTCTCTCTCTCTCTCTCTCTCTCTCTCTCTCTCTCTCTCTCTCTCTCTCTCTCTCTCTCTTGACTTTGTTAATAAAAATTGATGGCTTTCATGTAACTGCCAACGAAGTTGATAAAAGATATAAATAAATTTTCTACATTTTGACATCTAAAATTCCTTCCAAACTATGTATTTGACCATTTCATGAATAAATAAGGTCCTAATGATTCTTGGAGGTCAATTTTACCTTGAATAACTATATATACAACCTCAAAATAGGTATTTGGCAAGAAATTTACCATAATCACTTGATAAACTTGATGAAACTATTACAAAAGACATTAATTGGACCCTTTTATGATTTAATAGATACATCATGAACTTATTATAATATTACTCTACCATTATCATGTAAAACATTATCTATAAGCCATAAAGTGATCTAAAATACAATCAATTGGGTTATGAAGTTAGTCAAGCATATCACCAACTAGTTTAATCAATTTTAAAGCAAGACATGACCTTGACACGAGCCATGAGGCCTATCAAGATGATATGGGATCTTTTAATCACTTGAAATAACCTAAAATAGGTTAAGAGGTGGCTAGACAAGCACATGGCCATGATGATCAAAACCTTAAATTCATCAAATTTACCTTAAAATTTATTAATCAAGGTTTTGGATGACCATTTAAAATGAATTACAAGAAAATAATTGTAGCTAATAGGGAAAACAACATTACAAGTAAAGTTTCAAGTTTTGAGGGTGATAATTTGACCTGTGAGGTCAAAATTATCAACATTTTGGTGACTCAATTGGGAAGCCTACTTATTATGATTATGAACTAGACCATTGACATATCCTTTGGACTCATGATAACTCTCTTACATTCTAAAATAAACACTAATAGATTTGATTAATGACTAAAATACTCTTGAATTGAAATATGACAATTGTTTCTCCTCCAAAATAAGGAGAGAATACACACACAAGGCAAACCAACTAAAAATTCACATGTGAAAACTAAACACTTATTTGAAACAAAACATGAGAAAAAAAATGTGATAGGACATCACTTAAAGGAAAACAATCTAACTATATACAAAAAAATTATATATTAGTAGCAACGTCTCATATGTATCCCATTGACTGGGATTGGAATTTCCTTACCATGCATCTTGGCAAGTTGAAAAGCATTGTGAGATTTGTAGTTAGAGATTGTGTAAGGTCCATTATAAAGGGATTCAAACTTGGTGTGCCTTCCTAGTTTAGCTATGTCCTCATCCCACTTGAGAATTAAGTCTCCTTCTTTGAAACTCTTTAAGGATGCTCCTTTGCCAAAGGTTATCTTCACTTGTGCTTGATGAATTTACATGGATAACATTGACCGATTTTGAATCTATTCTAGCTCCATAATATCAACATACCTTACCTCCATTAGTTCATTCTCTAATAACTCTATCTGGTGCATTAATTCTAAAGCAAGAAACTCAAGTGAGATGGGCAACCTTGCTTCTTTTCCATACACTAGCTTGTATGTGAATTGGATATAGACCTTTTTTAGGTGATCCTATCAGCCCATAGAGTTGACTTAAGATTTAAATGCCATGATCTCTAATTAGCTTCAATAGTCCTTATTATGATCTTCAATAGGTTCTTATTGGTGGACTCAATAAGGACATTAACTTATGGGTAGTAGTTTGACTAAGTGTTGAGGTATACACCATGTTTAATAGCCCATCAAATTATCTTAGCTCCCATGAAATCCATGGAATTGACCAAAATTATGGTGGAGGGAATGACAAATCTTGTAAGCAAACCTTCATAAAAATATAACAAACTAGATCTATTTGCTTCATTCAAAGCTACTGCCTCTATCCATCTAGTGAATTAATCCATGGAAGTAAGGATCCACTTATGAACCAAGATTGAATGTGGATTAATATGGCCAATTAAGTCCAACCCCCATTGGATATAAGGCTGATCCACTTAAATTGGTTGGAAAGGTAAGGATACAATTTTTTTGTTTGCTATAAGCATGGCACATTGGTTTCATTTCCTCACCCAAGCATGAAAATCACTAAATATACTTTGCCAATGGTACCTTCCTCTCATGATCTTAAGGGATATAGTTCCTTCTGATAAATTCCCTCCACCATGTCCATCATGAAACTCTTCAAGAAACCTTTTTCTTTGGCCTGGTTATATGCACTTTAACAACATACAATTGGTGTCTTTCTTAAAAAGAACACCATCAACAAGGAAAAAAGGAATGGAATGAAATCTAAAATATCTTATCTATGATCCACTTATGAGGATATAAACCATCTTAGAGATAACTTACCATGTCTTGAAAATAGATTGAAGGTGAGGTATGATCAGCTATAACTTCTTCATCATTTAGCAATAAAATCATCTCCTTATTTTCTTCTGTGTTCACATAATCCTTTTCCTATAATAAGTTTAGTGACTTTTATTTCAATGTTATACTCCAGTACTCTTTTTATCTAAACTATCCTCTTCTCATTTATGTCCTTGTTCAATAATAAATCCTTAATACTTGGATGAGCAACCATTAAAAATATATATTGTGTTTAAATAACAAGTGTCTAAACTTCTTAAGATATATGATTATTTAAATAAAATGCTTCTCTACATAATTATACCATGTCTCATATTCCTCCAAGAATTGACTAAAGAAATCTATTAGCTTCTCTAAAGCTTATTGATTTTGTTGCATGAGTATACCTAAAATTGTGTCCACATTAGCATATGTATACAAGATGAAGTCTTTTGAAAAATCAGGATTTATAAGAGTAGGATCACTATCTATTGCATTATTTATCTCTTCAAAACTCCTCATGCCCTCCTTAGTCAAATTTAAAAAAATATTCTTCTCAAGCATGGTTGTAAGTGGCTTTGCCAAAGTTGCAAAATCAAAAATGTATCTCCATATAAAATTGATTTTACCTAGAAATATTTTTAATGCTTTCTTATGTTTGGGAAAAGATAAATCAATAATAGAGCCTATCCTCTTAGGATCAATGCTTAAACCATGTTTTTAAACCACATGTCCATGAATTTTACCTTAATGTACTAAAAATACACATTTCTTCAGGTAAGAGACACCCCAAATTATTTACATCTTTCAAACACTTCTTTGAGATGAACCATGTGTTCTCTTACACTCTTTGAAAATAAAATAATACCATATAATTAAAAAAGAAAAAACCTATTTATTAAACCCTAGAATTCCATATGCATGATTCTCTGAAAGGTTGATCTAGCATTAGATAAATCGTATCATATTTTCATGTAGGCAAAGGTCTCCCACTTGGTGGTGAAGGATGTCTTAAAATGATCTTCCTCCTTAAAAATAATATGATTATATCCACTATACACATATAAAAATGAATACCTATCTGAACCAAATATTAGTAATTTGACCTATCAAGGCCAAATTACTACTACTATCATACAAAACTTTCTTGAAACAAGTCATAGCCTTTTACAGTTGGTCAAACCAAGAAATTGTGGAATAAAAAGCACTAATTTTGGTCAAAAATGTCAAAATTATATTTTAAATGGGTAATTATCATTTCAAAATATCATTTTCAATTTCAAATATGTAGATAATCCATGCATAGGGATCAATTTTGAGAGAAAATTAAATATTCTGGGAGCTACAGGTAGTTTTAAGACCTTAAATTTTATACATAGGGTAATTATGAGTTGTATAACCTTATAAAAAAATTTAACAGCAATTAAACAAGTGTAATTACTTTCTATTTTGTAACAGTCCTCAGCATGTTTGTTGGAGATCACAATTAGAGTAGCCATAATTCTAGAGTGCCACATAAGCTTCTAAGTCTAGGTTAAAGTTTTAAAATCATGTAATGATGTTTTTAAATCATAATTAGACCTTTAAATATTGTCAAAACTCTAAATTTTAAGAAAACTATACTCATACAAGCTTATGCAATTAAATAGGCATATAGGCCAAAAAGAGGTTTTTTGACTTTTCAAGAAAAATGTGCTTTCAAAGTGTTTTGGTAGTATGTTACAGCCCCTATGATCATTTTTTAAGGTATTTAGAAGTAGGTGAAGAGTTGTTTTCATTTTGGCATTTTATTTTTGTTTTTTGCAGTTCTAAACACCCTTCCAAGCCTCCTATTCAGATGCTCGTATCTTTCACCACGTGTAGAGTTTGGATGAATGATCTTAGTATATTTTTAAAATCCATATTTAATTAGAATTAATTAAAAATTTAGATCATTTTAGGGGTTTTTCTTTATGAACAATCATTAAGAGTGTAGACAGCTCAAAATCTAGTCAAAACCCCACAAGCAGATTTCTCCACGTGATTACTTTTCATATATTTAGAATGGGAACATAATATTTTCATAGATGTTAGGGAGTGAATTTTATACACATAAATATAAATATTTTATTATTTTAAGGTTTGTTCTTCATAAATCATCATTTTAAAGATTCAGCTCCAAAGCCCGATTAAACCCTCAAAAAACAAATTTTGTAAAAATTTGATTCTATTAACATAAAATCATTTTGGATCAAGATAAAATATTTTTAAATTTCAATTACACTTAAAGAGGATTCCATAAATGCTGATTTTATTCATGGAGATGTAAAAATGAGGGAAAAAATCATGTTTTTTTATGGAAAAGAACATGTAAAATGAAGTAAATGACACTTTAATGAAATATAATCAATGGAGATAAAGGAATAATAATTTTTATTCATCCTAAATTTTTTATTTGGTCTTAAAGCATCATAGAAGTGTCCCAACTAGCTTGATCAAAATGGCTAGTCTGCAAAGGCCTAGTCAACCCTATTGACTGAATGGTGAAGGTTTTCACATCAAAATCACATGTTTGATGATGAATAAATTTGTTCTATGTCTAATTTTTTTTTTGGGTTTAATTTCTTATTATTTTAGGTTTAATGGAGTCTAAATGCAAGAAGATAGGCTATTAGGCTTAATTGGCCTAATAGGCTAATTGATTAATCAAGAAAGTAAAGAATGGCATTGAAAATATATCAAATGAATTAATTTTGTATTTACCATGTGACATATATGATATTATTATGGATATTCATATATTTTTAAATTTTAAATTCTATTTTATGCAAGGAGGAGACAACTGGAGTTAACTAGCCTTGAACTTTCAATCAAAGCTTTAGTTGACTAGTTGACCAACATCATGAAATATTCATTTATTATCATTTAAAGAATGATATTAAAATAATTAAATATTAGTTCAAGTGGAGATAAACAACAAATAATAATATTTATTACATTAAAGGAGAGTTGACCATGTCAATGGGCCCCACCTTTTCTTGTTTCAATGACAAAATGAATTTCTTGCAAAACAAGAATTTTTCTTTTCTTTTTTTTAAAGACTTCTATTTATTTTTGAAATCAAAATATAATTGAGTTGATATCAAGATGGGCCCACTTATTTTCAATGCCAAAGTTTTAGAGTGCATGCATTCTTTGTGAAGGAAAGCTATTAAAAGGATTTTTCTAAATATTTTAAAATGAGTTTTTTAAATATTGTAAAAGGGAGTTGATTAAATAATTGTAAAAGGTTTTAGTCTTTATTTAATTAAATAAGACTACTAATTATGTAAATCAACTCCACTTAGGATTTTATTAGATTTTAAGACTTATATATTAGTTTTTCAAGCTGTTATTAAAATTTTTTGAAAGGTAGAGATGAAATTGGAATTGACACCATTTATCAAATAAAGAAGATTTTTTGCATATGTTTTTTTGGATCAGAATAGAGTATATTTTTGATTGTGTACCATCATATAAGTGAGATATATATCCCATTTTTGTAGTCCCTTTCCACACCTAGTATGGAAATCTCACCCTCTACAAGTTATTTGAAGAGATAGGAATAGAATTTTGCAATCCAAAATCCTCTCAATCCTTCATCTTAAATACCAATATTTAGGGGCAATTTGAAGACTTCTTATTGATTTATATGTGTGCCTTAATTTTAATAAATTTTAAATAATACCAATCATTCAGGTGTATCACCCCATTAGATAGTATTTTCCATTTCAACTTATCCCTTTTCATCCAAAAAAATCAAAATAGTTTAGTTTTGAAAGATAAATCTTTAGAGAACCAACCCTCTCTAGAGGTTCTTCTCAATAGAGAGTCACCCACACTCTAAGAAGATATAATTGTATTAGTTGGAGATAATGTTTGTCTTATATATCTTCAAGTAGGGTGAACTCTAGAGTGATAATAATTTTTGGCACACCCAATGGGACTTTCATTTTATGCATTAGCCTTTGGAGGAATCCAGAAGATCAATACAACTTATAGGCACTCAAAGCTGGTTATGAACATCACGAGTCATTTCAATATTGATTAATTTTAGTATTTGGCTTACTAATGGTCTCAAATGGCTTATTTCAGTATGGATCCATATTATCCTCACTATGATCAATATGATGAACCACACTATGATCCTCACTAGGAGTATGAGGATCTATATCAATCATATATGAAAGAATACTACCCTGATACTTTATATAAACAACCATTATATCATAATATTGACCCTTTCCAGTCTTATCATGAGCCATCCTACCCATCTATCCAGCCTAATCATGGCAATTTTATAACTACCCAATCCATATCAGTAATTAAATAATCTTTAGTGAGCATTGAAAATCATGCACTAGAGCTGCACTCACAGAGCTATTATGGCCAGCATAATCCTACTCACCAGATCCATTATCTGAAAGAGTAATTTAAAAAAATAAAAGAGAAATAGAAACCTATAGAGAGGGAAATTTAGGGTAGTCTCACTGGTGATATGATGGATGTAGGTGGTTACATTCAAAGTATTAAAGATAAACTAAAAGGCCTTAAGGAACAATAGGTTCAGCCTCACTCTTATTATATGACATCCATTCCTTCTCAAGAGACCATTCCAAGAGCCCCTTTGATTTTACCAAGTTCTTCATATGTTTCTTAGACCTTCCCTTCTTGGATTTCTATCCAAGAGAACTATCAAAGAAAGAAGGAGAATGTTATGGCACAACTTGCTGTTAAGATCACTTACCACTTTAAAGAGAAGATGTTCTAGGAGAATATTGATAAGTAGATCAAAGAGTTAGAGATAAAGATAAGGAAAGAGGAGGAGAACTAGAATCAAAAGGTTAGAAAATATCCTTTATATTTCCCATATTGGAACCAAATCATGAATTTAAGCAAGAAAGAGGAAAAATCAAGCATCATTCATGATGTTGAATTTAAGCAAGAGACCATTCAGCCTTCATCTCTTCCTCATCAGAAGCCTAAATCATTTCCTTCATATAAAGCCATTTAAGAAAAAGAGAAATATATAGATGAGTTGAAGGTGATCCAAGAGGATATAGCCAAAGAGACAAAAAATAAAGGTGACTTGAGTGATCAAGAAGAAGAAATCATAATTGGGATACCACTTGGCAAGGACAAAAATGATTTAATTTTCCATGATGAACAAGAAGAGGAGTTTCAAGAGGATTCTCAAGAGTTTATATCAGCTAAGATAGATGAAGTAAAAACACATTTTTATTCAAAAATTATCCATGAAGACAACTCACATAGAACCATTGCTAAGATGGAGAATATTCCTGATAAAGATGAGACAAGTACAATAGATCAAGAAATTTCATTTGACTTCATCCAAAAGGTATAAATATGTGATTGACATATTTAAAATGGTAAGAATAATAATTAATTTCATGTCTTTTCCATTTATCATGATGAAGAAGCCTTTTGGGATGACTTGGAGAGTTTTTGTGCAAAATTTGATGGTCCATCTCCACCCCAAGTGGATATTGATGAATGTCTTGTAAAGAGTACTATTATAGTTGTTCATTAGGAAGAAATTAAGGTCATATTATAGCCATGTTTGGATGCTTATCAAAGATATAAATACTTTAACAAAATACTACCTCAAATGGAGTTAAATGAAGACATCAATCCATGTATACTAGATGAATTGTCAATACAATCATTGAATTAGAATGTGTCAAATCATGATCAACCTATGACTGAGATAGAGATAACACTTTTGATGTAATAAAGAAGAATATAGGAGTAGGATGATTGGATCTTAGATCTATATCTTCAATCTATACACCTAAGAATGGAATTTGGAGGCCTATCTACATCATCTAGAACATATGAACATATAAGTGATCCCATTTGTAGAAGAGATATAACAAAAGGAAGTAAATTTATTTCAAAGTTCCATAGTACATCAAATAGCTTTCCATTTGATCCAAGAGGGCCAAAAAGGTGGAGGTTAGTTTGTACATAATATAATACTTGTGTTTGATTCCTTTAAGTGCATATCTTCATTTGCTTTAGCAATTATTTTTTACTTTTCATGTTGTTGTTGTCCTTTCCTCTAAGTGCACATGTTTGTTGTCTTGTTTGTGTCTTTGCCCACAAACATATTCTAGTATTTAGTGTATATAAAAGTCTATCATTATCTAATTTTATAATTTCTTTGACCATCAGGCTGGTTAACCCTCAAAAGTCACCAAATTATTAGTAATTTGACCTATCAATGCTAAATTACTACTCATATCATAGAAAACTTTCCTAAGATTAGTCATAGCCTTTTAAAGTTTGTAAAACCAAGGAATTATGGCATAAAAAATCACTAATTTCAGTCAAAAATATCAAAAATATATTGTAAATGGGTCATTATCATTTAAAAATAACATTGTCAAGTTTAAATATGCAAATAATACATGCACAAGGATCAATTTTGAGAGAAAATCAAATATTTTGGGAGCGACATGCAGTTTCAAGACCTCAAATTTTGTACACAAGGTCATTATGAGCTATAAGACATTATGAAAATGTTTCATAATCATTACATGAGTGTGTATACTCTCTATTTTGTATTATTCCTTAGCATATTCATTGGATGTCACCATTGGAGTAGGCATCATTCTAGAATGCCACAAAAGTTTCTAAGTCTAGGCAAAAGTTTGAAAAACATAGGATGATGTTTTTACATCATAATCAAACCATTAAAAAGTGTCACAACTCCAAATTTTAAGCAAACCATGCTTGTGCAATCCAATAGACTATAGACGCTAGTTTTATACACCCTTGTGTATTAACTTGATGTGTCATTACATTATTATGTTATTCTTAACATAATGGCCTCCATTCATAATTATTTAAAATAATTACATTCACCTCACCCCTTTAAATTTTATTTCATAGGTCAATTAAACTTAATTACCATGATTAAATAGTAATTAACCCTATTTCTACCACCCTTAATCATAAAAAGCCCAAAAATAAATACAAATGAAATTTTCCCAACCTACTAACCATCCTCTTAACCACCTACCCTCATCAAAAACCCATGTAATGACTTAGTGTTTCATCCACTTGGTTTGGCATGAGGTTTAAAACAACCATATCCAACTTTTTACTGAATCAGGCTAATCGATGTTGATCCTCCATGATCGATATCGATTCTCTTAGATCGACATTGATCCATAAATATACAACAAACCTCCATTACTCGAGAGGAATGAACATGAAAATAAGGAAGACATTTTTTATCATGAAATTCTATTCAAACTAGTTTCAAATCTACGTATAGACATTACCATCACCTTGTCACTTTGAAGAACATTTGATTGGTGACATTATCAAGTGATTTTTGAAGGCCATCGACATTGTTTTGGCATCTCTTTATCTGCACATCTTCAACCATCCAAGGTTAGTATTCTTTTCATATTTAAGTTTTATTTATCTTTTACATCTCTATGTTTTTTATTTACATTTGGTTTTGATTTTTTTTATCAATTTTCTAAGCCATCATTATAGTTTATTTTATAGTTCAACACCTTTACATAGAATTCACATCGATTCATCTGAATCAACATCAATCTTGTAGGATCATCATTGATCTCTATGAAATTATAAAAATAGCCATAAATATTTTATATTTTCATCTTAATTATCTATTAGATCTATATTTTGATTTTTTTAAAAACTATCTTTTCATGTAGATGACCCTACCCAAATTAGTACATGATTTTGCTAACATCTTTGATCTTCCCATAGTCCCTCAACCTCTATTTAATGATTAGAGTGACATTGCATTTGATCTAAAAATTTACATTGTGTATTTTATACATAATTTTGAATATATTAATGAATAATTGGCTATAATTCAAGAGGATGTTGATGTAGTTTCAAAGCTCTAGGATGCTTACTTTAATCACATAAATCATATTATTGATTAGTTATCTTTGGCATTATCTATTTATATCTTATCCATATATATCTTTGTAATTTCATTTTAATTTATACACTTTAATGTTAACACATGGGATTAAATCCATCTAAGGAAGTGTATCACTTCTTGGGATAGGTTTCTTGCCAAGAAGCCCAATTATTTTTCTATCAATCTATTTTTGTGAGTTAATGTGATTTGCAGGTCATTCCTCCCCAACCAAAGAGGATTTCTCATAAAATTTATCAATAGTGTGAAACCAACCTTGATCACCAATTAAATATAAACCCTATATTTAATTTGTTTTTAGTATTTGATTAAATAACATTGAAAAAGCAAAAATACTAAAACATAGGCATATAGACCAAAAAGGGTTTATTTGACTTTTCAAGCAAAATGTGATTTCAAAATATTTTTATATCATATTATAGACCCCATGATTAGTTTTTTATGTATCTATAATTAGGTGAAGAGTTATTATCATTTTGGTGAATTTTTCATTTTTTACAGTTTTAGACACCCTTCCAAGCCTCCTATTCAGATGCTCATATCTTTCACCATGTGTATATTTTGGGTGAATGATATTAGTATGTTTTTAAAACCACTATTTACTTAGAATTAATTAAAACTTTATATCATTTTAATTTTTGTGTTTTATGAACAATCATTAAGAGTGTAAGTAGCTTAGAATGTAGTCAAAACCCCATAGGCAAATTTCTCCACATGATAAATTTTAATATATTTATAATGGTAGCTTAATGTTTTTAGGGATGTTAGGGGGGTCAATTTTATATACATAAATGTAAATATTTTGGTATTTTGAGGTTTTTATTTCATGAATCATCATTTTAAAGATTCAACTTCAAAGCCTGCTTAAAACCTCAAAAAACCAATTTAAAAAAAAGTTGACTCTATTAAAATAAAATAATATTAAATAAATATATAAAATCATAAAATTTCAAGTACACTTAGAGAGGATTCCAAATATAATAATTTTATGCATGGAGATGTACGAATGAGGGAAGAAGTCATGTTTTTTATGGAAAAAAATGTCAAATGAAGTAAAGGACACTTAAATGAAATATAATAAATGTAGATAAAATCCTAATACATTTTATTCATCCTAAAATTTTCCTTTGGTCATAAATCAACCCATAAGTGTCCCAACCAGCTCAATCAAAATGGTTAGTTTATAAAAAAATGGAGCAAAATAGGCCTAATCAATCTTGTTGACTGAATGGTGAAGGTTTTTCCATCAAAATCACATGTTTTATGATTAATAAATTTGTTATAAGTCAATTTTTTTTAGGTTTCATAGCTTATTATTTTAGGTTTAATGGAGTCTAAATGCAGAAAGATAGGCTATTAGACCTAATTGGCCTAATAGGCTAATTGGTCAATCAAGAAAGTAAATAATGGTGTTAAAAATCTATGAAATAAATTAATTTTGGAATTAAAACATTCCATATCTAATATTATTATGGATATTCATATATTTTTTAATTTTAGATGTTATTTTATGCAAGGAGGAGCCAAGTGGAGTTAACTAGCCTTGAACTTCCAATCAAAACTTTAGTTGACTAGTTGACCAACATCATGAAATATTCATTTATTATCATTTAAATAATGATATTAAAATAATTAAAGGTTAGTTAAAGTGGATATAAACACCAAATAATGGCATTCATTACATGCAAGGAGAGTTGACCAAGTTAATGGGGCCCACCTTTTGTTGTTTCAATGCCAAAATGGATTTCTTGCAAAACAAGAAAATTAAAAGATTTTTGAAGACTATTGTATTTATTTTTGAACTCAAAATATAATTGATTTGATATAAAGATGGGCCAACCTATTTTCAATTCCAAAGTTTGAGAGTGCATGCATTTTTTGTGAAGGAAAGCTATTAAAAGGAGTTTTCTAAATATTTTAAAAGGAGTTGTTTAAATATTGTAAAAGGGAGTTGATTAAATAATCATAAAAGGTTTTAGTATTTATTTAATTAAATAATACTATTAATTATGTAAATAAAATCCACTTAAGCTTTTATTAGCTTTTAAGACATATATATTGGCTTTTCAAACCATTATTAAAAAAATTTGAAAGGCAAAGAAGAAATTGTAATTGACACCATTTATCAAATAAAGAAGATTTTTTGCATATGTTTTTTTGGATAAGAATAGAGTGTATTTTTGATTGTGTACCATCATATAAGTGAGATATATATTCCCTTTTTTTAGGTCCCGGCCACACCTATTGTGAAAATTGCACCCTCTACAGGTCATTTGAAGATATAGGAATATAATTTTACAATCTAAAATCCTCTCAATCCTTCATCTGAAATATTAATGTTTAGGTAAAATTTGAATACTTCCTATTGATTTATATGTGTGTCTTAATTTCAATACATTTAAAATAATACCAATAATTTTGGTGCATCACCCCTCTAAATAAGATTTTCCATTTCAACTTCCTTCCCCCTTTTCATCCCAAAAAATCAAAATAATTTAGTTTTTAAAGATAAATATTAAGGGAACCAGCCCTCTTTAGAGGTTATTCTCAATACAGAGTCACCCACACTCTAAGAAGATCCAATTGTATCAGCTAGAGAGAAGATGTACCTTATACATCTTCAAGCAGGGTGCACTCTAGAGTGATAACATCAACTACCAGCTGAAATATTTTTTCCATGGATGGTAATGGGTAATGATCTTTGAGAGAAGCCTTGTTCAAATCATGGAAACATACACAAAGTCTAATTTCACCATTTTTATTCCTTACCGAAACAAGGTTTTCTACCCAATTAGAATGCTTGATTAGGAAAATGATGGATGATTCAACAAGATTATGAAGTTCAATTCTCATTAAAGGTTGAAGTTTTGGATTGATTGATATCTACCTTTTTCTAAATAATTTGGTTTCAAATTCTAGCTCAATGGTGTGTTGATATAAAATTGTATCAAATCCCTTCAAGTCACTATACCACCATGCAAAGACATCAGCAAACTCCCTACATAAATCAATGAATGATTTTTTTAAAATAGAGTACTTACTTTACCCATTTTAAGACTCTTTCCAATTGTAATCTCAATGTTAGCATATTGTTATTCATTGGTTGAAAATGAGGACTTCTCTCTCTTCACTTTTTCATATCTTCTAAATATGTTTTCAAGATTGAGAAATCCTTTGGGAAACTTGTTAGAATTAAGTTGAACAATCTAATCCCCATACTATTGTAAGAGCTTTGATTGATTTATATAAGAGAATTAAACCTCCTCTTGTAAGAAATGAATATTATAATTATCATATTTAAAAACCTATTATCTCTCATGATTGTAATTAATAAAATTCCTCACCAAAATATTGATATTTGACTAATTTTTCTCATTCATCACATCAGTTGGAATACCAAACTAAACTCCTATAGTAGCCAATCTATTTGCATGTGTATTCCTTTCTCTTGGCACTACTTAAATATCAAAAACCTCAAAATATTCAAGGAATTCCCAAAATGTATGCTTTTAATATCTAACCAATGAATTATTTTTCACATTTATCCTTTTCACTTAGTGAACATGTTCACTATCACCAAAATCCTATAAAACATTGATTCCCATATTTCTAGCCCACTGTAAACTATGGACTATACCCTCACATTCTCCTACATTATTGGAACAACCAAACTAAAATTTGATAGTATAAAATTAAATTTATTTTTTAGGTGATATTAGAATAATTTCAACCCCAGTACCATGCTTATTCCTTAACTCATCAAAGTAGAGCTATCAAAGACCATATTTTGACTGATCTTCCTTCACTATGGCTAGAATTTGTGCATCATTTTCATGAAGGTAATAAACACAAATTATTTCATCTTCAATAATTTTATATAGATAATTTTAATGAAAATTTTATGCCCATTTATCAAGGAAATTAATAGGAACTCCCTCAAGAGGTGAGTTGGCTTCTACCTCACTTGTTTGTTTCACCTAATCCAAAATAACATAGTTGGTGTTTACAACACTTGGCATGTAAGCCTCCAAGTCAAAGTGTGAAATAGGATCATAATTAATAGTTACCTTTGTCTCATAATTTTTTATAAATATAAAATATGTCAAATAAATTAAAAAGTAACTACCAATCTTTGATGTGAAATCTCTAGACAAGCACATGGAAAAATATGGAAGCAAGTATACTACCACTACATCCTACTAAATAGTGACATTTGATCAAGCATGTAACATTAAATTATGGTCTTTTATAATTCCAATATTTTTTTTTGTGATACATATAAATTAAATACCCCGTTATTGTTTAGTTCATACACCAAACTAAGCTTGTCTTCAATCTTCTTAGGCATAACAATACTACTAGCTCTATTATCTACCTTACAATTATGGACTAAAGTATTGAAAAAAATAAAAGATAGATAAAAGGGAGGTGTTTTATTATATTTTATCTCATATTTACCCACTTTTAACTCCTTATGTACTTTATGCACTTATTGTCTTAGTGGCTGATCTAAATTTGCCAAAACTATGCTCTCTTTCTCAGCTAGTTTTGGTGATAACTTGAGGGATAAAAGCTCATGAATTAGCATGTCTTTTTCCCTAGGATTTCTAATTAATCTCAAATCATCATAATGATATTATACCTATGCATGTATTTTTTTATTTTTCTCATATTTGGCTTCACTCTCTACACAATTGGTTGATCCTATATTTATGGTACTTGATGAGACTTGTCAACTTCAACATTCTAATTTTTTTATGATGTTGGGGTAGCAACCTGATTGATAACACATTTAAGAATAATATGAGGTGTTATTGGAACATGAACCACCTCCTTATCCTCTTCAAATTACCTTTTATTTTCTCTTATTATAGCTTCAACTACATTGTTGGAGGTACCATATTCACTAACTCGATTCAAGGTTATATGGTCATCAAGGTTCCAATTCAAAAAGGTTAAATCTAGTTATCCTTATCCATGATGCACCTTATCTTATTGTGCCATAATCTCACTATGTTGAACTTCTTGAAAACAAGCCTCTTCCTAAATATTTTTAGGCATCACCATATATAATCTCTACATAATATACATAATATAATCTCTTTCTTGACTAAGGCCTAATTATACATAATATAATCTCTACTAAGTGTGGATGAATTTTTAAGGGAGATAATCTATAGATAGTGGGGTGGTCCCCTTTATGCACTCACTGCACCTGATCTTAAACCTACTAACTACTAATTTATGACTATAAAAAGGGGAATAATGGATACTGATTGTACTAGAACTAAAATGAAAACTTAGAAAAAAATTGATGCACTAATGTATATGACCACTTATTCTTAAAATTTACACTATTATTAAGGGAAGATTATTGAACACATACTCTTCACTTTAGGTATGACTTCTACAATAGTGTTTCATGCAAAAGAATAAACAAACTCACTCTTTATATGGAAGAAATGAAAATGTATTGAATTCACATCCAAACTTAAGACTAAGATTAAAATTGATACTTATTATGACCTATAAAAACACAAATATACTATATAAAGGTAAAAAAATAGATAATAACATAAGAAAACAACTAATTCACAATGATATATTAATGGCAATTACCATACACTTCACATAAAACATGAAAATTAGAGGAAAAGAGATTATTATTTATTTAGGAGGCGAGTAATTTTTTTTATAGCCTTTCAAGATATCCAAAGTAAAATAGTGATACTAATTTTTTTTAAAGAGAGTACAAATAGAAAATAATAGGAAAGGGAGATAAAGTAGCCCCAAAATAGGGATGGTTATCTTGGTCTTCAAGCCCCCAAGTTACTATGTAGTGTTTCCTACACTCCCTCTTCTCACTTATGTCTTTAGGGTGTCATAAAGGTATAATATCATTTTTAGGGAATATTTAAAATGTCTTCATTATTTATCGGTCAATCTTGACCACTTTGAAGGTGCCTATATCTTTGGTGGGATAACCTATATATTAGCTCACATGTCTTTTTTGATGAATGAGTCTTCCTACTTGAAAATAGGTATTTAATTATTCCTTTTTTCTCTATTTAAATATTATCCTAAGAAATTTATGATTTTTTCCACCTTAAGTAGGACTTTAGAAGGTTCATTGATGCTTGTTTGACTTTATCACTTTGCTAGGTGTAAGAAGGAAGGAAGTTCTTATAAGGAATGTTGGAAACTCTTTCAACCCCTTGAGTGTACATTTAAAATAAAATTGATTTATTCCTAACCTATAATTGGTGTTTAAGAGAAAATAAACCTTATGTAACCTCCTTAATAACTTTTATGCCTTGACTTAGTTGATTATTTACTTGAACTCCTCCTTATGCAAAGTGGCATAGGAGAGAGAGAATTTGGTTTTGCTTTGAACTAGGAAAATTTCATCCATGGATGGATTATAAACATTAATTTAGACCTAAAAATAGGAACTTTAATCCATAAACCCCTCCAAATTAAATATATATTTTTCTATTTGCTTGATTTTCCACCCATTCTATGTAGCCCTAAAAATTGGTAAATCTCCTCATGCAAAAGAGTGCACATAATATAATGAATAAATAATAAATTTTTTTACCCTCTATCCCCTTACATAACAATATCAATTTTAATGACCAAAATATAAGTGTAAGTATTTATTTTCTACCATTTCTCTCTCCAATTAGGCCTAATTAGGCTTTATAGCTGTAGAAATAGATATTTGGCCCAAATGGTCACCCAAAGCTATGAAACCTAAAAAATGTTTTTGATTCACTTTACCTAGATTAATATCATCCTTCATTACAAATTAAAAATATTGGGACCTTATGTAGATGGAAAAAACATGAAATGGTCATTAGCAAGCCTAGTTACTTGTGTGTACTTGAGGTGTTATTTGAGATGTTTTTCATGTAACTTGTAGGTTTTTGTGATTTAAAATGAATTTATGAGGAATATATAACATTTAATAAACTTTTATCTTTAGATTTAAGTCTAGTATTCCACTCATAAGCCTTCACAATTGATTCTTAGATTGTGAAACTGAGTTTCCTCAACTTTTGAGCTAGTGACCAACTTGTAGGGACTATACAACAAATTAAAAGAATTTTAGAAGAGTTTGGATTTTTATGGAAACTCTATAAATTCCCAATAAACCTATTTAAATGGATTATATGTCACTCTAATACCTATATCCTCACAAAGTAGCTTGAAACTACATAGTTTACTTCGTGCCATACGGTATTGTACCTACACATGTGAAAAGACATCTAGAAGTGAAGCTCATGAGAATTATGAGTGAAAATAGGATAATTTTGAGGTAAAATTATTTAATTATAAATCATTAATAAACATATCTTCTCCATCAGGTTAGTTTTAGGGTTTTAAGAGGGTTTTAAAAAGTTTATATTCTTATCAATGGTTCATAAGGGATAGGGATCCATTATAAAAACCAATTAAAATAATTTATAACATGGGGACCAAAATAAAATATCCTATGGTATTTATTTACAATGCATCTCCTCATGAATGTTATAAAAAAATGACCTCTTCAAATTCATTCTTAAGAAAAATAGGATTATATGCCTTCTAATTGATTATTCATAAAATCGCATAACCAAATTATTGAACCAATGTCATATGTTTGAAGCATGAAACAAATTCCAACACTTAAAATAACCTCAGACATATATTCAGCTCCTAAACCACATTCTAACCCTGACAAATCTACCCCTTGGGTTGGTGATAGTGTGAAAACGCTAAGAAAGGTCATTTTGGGTCTTAAGACCTCAAAACTCACTTTCATATCAATTAAAGAATTAAAAAATGTTATTAAACATATATGAAGTTTTTCATAATGATTTTACACAATAATAACTTCCAAAGAGGTATGAAACATTGAATCATCACCATTGAGGGTTTTAATGCAATTTATGTATGTCAACCCTAGAGGTGTACTAAATGAGTTTCTCTCATTATCCACTAGATGAATATTTGATTAAATACATTTTTAAATATCACATATATTAATTTTTACCATTATAAATTTAACTCTTAATAATAAAAAAACTATCTTCACTGTGTTTGTGAGGGGTCCTATAGGTTTCAAAAGGACTATGTCACTAAGGCTAAGCATTATCCTATTGATTTTATGATCTTCAAATACAACTTTAATCAAAATTGATTACATAAACACCTAATCTCAGATATATTTCAACCTTATCTCTATTACATTACCATCACATCCAAATTTTTACCTCTATCAACATTCTCACTCATTATAATGACTACCTATAGGTGTACATTGGGTATAGGTGTTGATTCACTATTTGACTATGGCTATGGAAAAATTAGATGAAATAATAGCTTGACTAGGTCTATGATAGGCCAATTGTGACTAACATCTTGTGAAATCCTTATCATATACAAACCTCTCACAATACCTCTCTCACAAGCCTTATCATTTACTCAATACACAGGCTAATTGTGACTATACCTTACTTGATTATAGGTGTACTAGGCCTATAAGTAACCTTTGAAAAGATTATTTATTTGAAATAATATTTGATCTTATATTTAACTCTACCATCTTCTATACATTTTCCTTCTCATCCAAACCTTAATCTCCTCATTTCACAATTTCACACCCCATGTCCTTTAAGCCTAGTTAGGCTCAGTTAGGTTGAGTTATAGGTGGATATTTTTGAGTTTTTAGATTGATGTAATAAGGTAAAATTATTAATACCATTATGTAGGTCTTAAAAAACCTATCTCACCTCTTAACACCTCATGAAAGTTTTATATTTTTACCTCTTCCTCTTACCTATTCATATCTTCATATGATCACATACATGCCACCTTAGTTGACTATGACTATAGACCTAAATGTCACTTTACATTATCTTCATTTTATAACCTAATTTTTGTATTAAATAGATAAATTTATAATAATTCTCTATACTCCACTCATCCATCACATAAGTTCACATTGCACCTTCTTAACTGACACAAGTCCACATTACATAGAAAGCTTGATTGACTGTACTTCAAATGTCATGGCTATAGGTACACATTTACTATTTCCTATAGGTGTATAAATCTACCTCACTATACCTTATGATCCATACATATCAAATTATTATAATTGATCTCATTTGAGATCATAAACTTGAAACTATTACCATAATGACTCTTGTATTCATGTCATTCTTGAAATATCCTTAAACTATGACTATTGTAGGTGCATATTTGGTATTTGTACGGACTATAGATGAATATGTGACATGTTTTGAAATAGGGCCAAATTCATGCCAAGAAAATTGAATGGGTCTAACTTACCTTACATCCACTTGAGTAATCCTTCAAGGATCTTGATAGACATTGAAATCAAAACATAAACTTTACCTTAAGACTGGTAATTTACCTTAATTTTTGCTAAATCGGGTTTTAAGGTCTTATTTCATGCTTATGGATTATACCTTGGAGACATTATGAAAATTATAATCTATTGTAAGTGACTTAATTCATACTAAATATTCATCTTGACACCATCATAAAACATTTTTAAGGACACATACCTATTTCACATCTCTTAGCAGTTGGTAAAACAATAATACATAACCTTGACTGTGTAATTCAAGTATAAAAGGTATGAAATGAATATTTTGACTCCATAAGTTTTAACATCAATCCTAAAGATTAATATGATTATTGAGAAACAAAATCATGACCTCAAAATATGTCACCTATTATGACATTATTCCAACCTACTCATTAGACCTACAAGTGCCCTTTTGAGATTCAAGGTAGCATGGTCCTATAACCTCATATGGATTGTCTTCCTAAGGTTAAATTCATACTTTATCACCTTTTTTAATTGATTTAATATCATTATTACCTTAATAAGATACTCTCATGCATTATAAGTTCATTAGATGCAAAATTGTACCTCATGGAAGGCCCCATCTCACTCAAGCTACCTCAAGAAAGACCCTCTTAAAGATCAAGGTACCTAAACCTTTATTTTTCATGAATGAGGTGTGTCATAATTTAAACATGAACTTGAAAACTTCTAAATATGAAACGGTTTAACCAAATAACATCATGTAAATAACTAATAGTTCCAAAATACTTCAAATGAAAAAACACATCTTGAAAATGGCTAGCCAACCTCCATTCATTATGTATTAATAAAATAAAACTTTTGTTCCTCATCCTCTTAGAGATGAAAATGTGAATATCATCCTTTATCTCCCATGCATAATAAAATACTACAAAATATTAACAATAAACATTTATCACCCCTTATTATGTCCATATACATGAAAAACATTTCTCCAACTATCACATATGATGGAACTAAATATTCTACTATTTATCTTAAATATTTTGGTAATTTGTATAAGGAATGGGTATAAACTAATAAATTTTAAACTACTAAAATTATTTTCAAAATTTTAAATGGAGATGAATTTGAATTATATAACAAACTCCATAGACATTTAATTATATAACTAGAGGATATAGCTAACGCTCTACTCAAGGAGTATTTCCAAACTTTAAAAAATAAAATAACCATTGTCAATTCTTAACTCTAGCCTCATCAAACCAAATCAAGAGATACTAACTCAGATACTCAGTCTCCATCCCACCCACCATTTAGTGTATTAAAAATGAGAAATTTGTTATCTCCATCTAAACCTTTTATCCATACTACTCCTCCTCATCCCTCATGATATGATCTTAACAATTTTATTGGGTTTCATGTGGACATAGGCCACTCTCATGAGACATGTCTTGCCCTTTCAAAATTTGTAGTTTCTCTCATATTCATATTGGGAGAAGCTTTTAATTGTGATGTTATGATACAGTTCACCATAATGGATATAATAAAGCTTATAAAAAGTAAACATTTTCCAAATATACAAATAAAAATCCTTCTCTAGATCTTAGTACGCAACATTATCATACAATGTTTTGTGCTATTGATGCCAATTATGACCAATATTACACTAACTCCTAATTTTTGAATGTGACCAAGGTCAACTACCATCATAAAACCAATCATAAATACCTTATTACTAAACATTAGAATCCCTTTATTGAGGAAAAAATTCTTAAAGATACCACAACTAATCCTGCTTCATCTTGATAACAACCCACTAATGATGAGCTTACTCTACAATTAAAGCATCAACCTAGTTCTTCCATCCCTTCTAATAACATCATCTCTAATCAAACTAATCCTCATGACAGGTATTCCTCAAAACTAAACTATAATTTTATAGACAAACTTAACTCTATTCCTTCCAAAATCCCACTCATAGAATTAGTAATAAATTCTTCTTATCATCATAAGTACCTTATGCAATAATTTCAAAACATCAAAGAAACTAAATCTAATGATTATGATATTCCTACTTCCATATCTAAAGGTCCTAAACCTACAAAATTTAATGCTATTGAAACCATTTATCTATCTTATTCTTCTACAAAATCCTTAATATAATTCCATGAATAATATATGATTAATGATTAAATCCTTTTTTGAGCTGACAACCCATGCCACTTCATTAAGATTAGAATCAATAATAGCATAATAAGAAAAGTCTTGGTGGATGAAGGTTTAGGAATTAATATTAACTCTATTTAATTACTTGAAAAAATTAGATACTCCAAATAAATCATTAAGTAAACTTATCTCACTTTTCATGGATTTGATAAAACCAATCAAAAGCCTCTTCTCTGCATTTGGCTTCTTCTCACTATTGGACCCAAAACTATACACACCAAGCTCATGGTTTTAGATCTTCCACTCTCTTCAAAAATTATGTTAGGCCATACATGGACTCATTTCATGAGAGATATCACATATTAAAATAACCAATGCATCAAATTTATCCATAATGGTAAATGTCATAAGCATGAATTAGAGTATCCAACTTCCAAATCTTGATTCTGAATGTCATATTTTCACTGCTACTCATATAAGTAATCCCCCTCTTCACGAGTCCATTAACATGAATCATTATATCCATATCACTCTTATAGATTATTATGATGATGATGATGATGATGATGATGATGATGAATCTAATGAATTGTAAAACATTTACAATACCTCTTGATTACCTCCTTATATATTCAAATGGATCCCTCCTTCTCTTCTTACATTAGATAGGCTCATTCATCTAATTCATGATATTACTAAAATTCACCCCCTTGAAATAATTATGAATCCTCTTACATATAAAATTATTTTACTTATAATAAATATGGAGTATTGAAAATTATTTAATATCTTCTAACCATGTCCCCTAGAACTTTTAATGACATGGGTATTTCCAATATGAACATCCCTATTAACACTGATCAACCTACTTCTCATGTATGTAAAATGTGTCTATCTCATTATGATGCCTAAATTATAGCCTAAGATTAATAATAAGGATTAGATAAAATTCATCATAAAAATACCTTAACAAAATTCATGACTTTAATCATGATGATGATGCCATTCTTATATCATCTCACTATGCTAATATTAACTAAGAACCAAAAGGTTATGTCCTTATATTAATCCAACCTTGATAAAAATAGAATAGGTTGTACAATATATTATGAATATTTCCATATCTAATGGAATATATCCATTTGATATTGTTATTTATATTTTCCTCTTTTAAATTATGTCAACTGACTCAACACAATTTAAATTTGAGTTATATACTGCATTGATCAAAGCTCATTCCTAGATGATATAATTATTTATAATTTACCACTAATAATAGACTACATCATCCAGCCATGTTTAGTCAAAAATCTTGTTGTTACACCTAAAAATATTGATAAATAATATAAAATATCATCTTTATCCACTATACCAAACTATATCAACCAACATGATACAATCTACAATGATTTTGTACCTTCTACTCAACTCCCTATAATTAACTTTGATGTAAAGGCTTTGACTATAAGACATATAAATTTTGATTATGATAATAAAGGTAATCATATTTTATATCTTGAAGTGGATGTCAAATATTATATTTATTTAATGATGCTTTCCAGCAGATGAATCTAAACTAGATTTACTCCATGCCAGAGATCCTCAACTTCCTCACCAACATCACAAACTTGGCCATTTAAAAAAGGCTTCTTATTTCAATAATTTCAATTTTGTTACTAACCCTAAAACACATAATATCTCTAATCTACCTATATATCCATATCATTTCCAAGATGGAAATTCCATTCTTATTTAATAATTTATTACAATCAATTAAAATACCATTACTTCTCCTCGACCCATTCTAATATTTAAGGAATTTCATCTTATAAAATGTGATAACTATAGTCTCTTGTTTGAAAAATATCATGAAGTCTTTGCTTGGTCATATGAGAACATGCTTTGTATTTACCATAGTATCATTATCCACAATATTATCACCTATCTTGATGCAAAATCAGTGCATCAAAATGAACAAAAATTTCCACTTGATATTTTTATCGTATGTCATAAATAAATCAAAATTTTCTTGATGCTAAGTTTGTAAAACTTGTCAATTACTTGGAATAGGTATCCAAAATTATTCTAATTAGTAATAAAGTCACCATGGTAATTCACATTTGCATTGGATTTTATATTCTCAACTTGGCATATCCTAAAGATAACTTTCTTTTACCATCAATTGATTCCATTATTGATTATATGACTAACTATGAGATGTTATCTCTCATGGGTAGATTTTTGGGATATGGTTAGATTCACATCAGTCCTAAAGATAAACAAATAACTAATTTCACTAGTAAATGGGGAACTTATTGTTGTGTTAAAATTCATTTTGGTATTAAAAATTTCAATGCTACATACCATAATAAAATGACCCATATTTTTCATGATATCATCCATTAAATAATAAAAAATTATGTGGATGATCCTATTGATAAATCTGGGGATAATGAAAATCATCTTCATGATATTTATATTATCTTTGATCAACTCATAAAATATAATGTTAGACTCAATCCTTATCTAGATCTCAGGCTCTTTTGCCAAGAGGTTGAGGTTGTCTAGATCTCTAGCTTCTCAACATTGCATTGTATTCTTAAGAGGTTAAGGTTGAGGTTGAGGTTGATATGGAGTTTAAGGTTGTCTAGATCATAGGTTCCTCTACCAAGAGGTTAAGGTTGTGTTAAGGTGGAGGTCAAGGTTGTCTAGATCTAAGGGATCCTTAAAATTGTATTAAATGATATCATTTATAGGGATGGGGGATGGGGATGTCACCTACTTGCTATATCTAGATAGGCACCCCCTCCCCTACCTCTATTCACAAAAAGAGACCCTACCTATTTGAACCCAAAATGATCACCATATAAGTGTACACCTATATCCATCCACTTATGAAACCAAGATGATCATTAAATCATCATACACCCATATCCACTTACCCCATCTCTCCCTAAAGGTAACTAACCACTATTAGTGCATAGGGGTTAAAAACCCCAATACTTCATAGAGGTTAATCATAGGCACCCCCTACCTTCCCCCTAGATAATATACAATATTCTAATTAGTACCAATCATTTAAATTATAAATCATCCCCATATAACTCATCCCCTATAATTCATCCCTATATAATTCATCCCCATACATTGTACTTGGTTAAGGTTGAGGTTGAGGCAGAGGTTAAAGTTGTCCAATTTTCACAGTCCTTTACCAAGAGGTTGAGGTTGTCTAAATCTATGGATCCTTAGAATTACATTATATTACCAAGAGTTTATGGTTGAGGTGGAGGTTAAGGTTGTCTACATCTCAAGCTTCTCTAACAAGAGGTTGAGGTTATGGTTATGGTTGAGGTGGAGGTTAAGGTTGTCCATATTTAAGGCTCTACAACCCTTCAATATCACATCTAAAAAACTCTTATGATTTCTCATTCCCTACATGGTATTGATGTCGATATAACTAAAATCAAGGCTATTATCAATTCCTTTATCTATTCTAGATATTCATACCTATCTTGGAAAACTTTGTGTAATCCATTGATTCATCCCTAAAATGTATTACTATATCTATCTAATAAATTTTCTCCTCAACATTAGTATTACCCTTGAATGGACTAATGCATGCCAAAAATATTTTGATAACATGAAGAAATCATTAATTCATCCTCCTACTCTTAAACCACCTTATAATTATGTCCCACTCATATTTTATACTTCATCTACTACCATATGAGTTGGGGTAATGCTCTCTTAATAAGATGAAACATGTAGAGAATATACCATATATTACATTAGTCATGCCTTGTTATATTTTGAAACCTATTACATGAATGTATAACATGACTCTCTCTCTAATTTTTCATAGCAAAAAGCTTATAAACTATATGATTTATCATAAACCTTATTTTATTATCCATTATTACCCCCTTTCTTACTTTTGATCCAAAGATTTCTTACCTTGAGATAGAATTGGAAAATGGATGGTACTCTTAATGGAATTTGGCTTAATAATTATTGTATAAAAATTATTCAAAGGCCATGTGATCATATATGAACTTGATATAACACATACACAAACTAATAATCACCTTTAGTACAAGATTCTTGACAAATATATCCTTTACATCAAAGGTATTAATCAAGTTATTTCTCTTAGATATTAGTTTCACAATTTCTCCATTGATCTCAAGATAAAAACATTGAAAGATCCCAAAAATTCTATTCCCAATCCCAAATGTCAAATAATAATAGAATAACTACATGAGGTTACAATTGACTTGCATGAATACACTTGGACCATTCACTTTGATGGAGCTAAATTACATCAAGGAGCTAGAGTAGATTGCATTTTAGCTATCCCTCATAGTAAAAGTATTACTCTCATTTTTTTATTAGCCTTTAAATTTAGTAATAACATGGTTGAATATGAAGCCCTAATCTTAGGCATGTAACTATACATCAACTTATATGTCCTCTAATTACATGCCTTAAGATATTTAGAACTCATATGCCACCTAGTTAGTGGAGATTATCAATGCAAAAGTGAAAATATCATCACATATCATCAAATTTATTCCACTCTTGTTAAATATTTCACATCTTTCACTATTGAAGAAATTCCATGAGAATAAAAATCTATAGTTAATTATCTTGATTCATTAGCCTATATTTTTTACCTTTATCAATTAATCCATACTTTAAAATTCCTCATTGACATGATAAAATTATAGTCTATCTTACAATCCAAAGATGACTCTCTTATTTTCAACATTGTGGTTTTCACTACTCAACAATGTCCATGGTAAAAATGCATCATCCATTTAATGAGAATCATACTTATCCTCCAAAGGTGGATTTTCATGAAAAAAATCAATTTTGAAAGCAAGCTTATAAATCTGTCCTTAGATTGACATCCTTTATTATTGTGATGATGAAGGTGCTTTCCTTCACTATGATACTCAAGATGAAGTCCCCTCTTTCCTTGAGAAAGAATATAGGGGAGATTATGGTAGTCACTATATCAAACATGCTATAGCCTAAAAATTCCTATTCATGGAATATTTATGGCTTACCCTTGAAAAAGATGCTATCACATTTGCTAAAAAATGTAATCTTTATCAATTTCATAATGATCCCATTCAATCTCTTTTGACTTAGATTTAAACGTTGGAGTCTCCATAGATATTTTCTATGTGGGGATTAGACTCATTGGTGAATTTCATAGATCATAGGATTGCCATGTTTTAATCATTACTACCACCAAATATTTTACCAAGTGGGTTGAAACTATGCACCTTATAAATGTTTCTATAATTATTATCTCTAAATTCATTCTTAATAAAATCATATGTTATTTTGTTATTCTCACACCATCATCTATGATAATTTTTGGAACTTTAAAAATAAATATATGAAATAATCGTGTAAAATTCAAAATCACTCACAAATTTTCCACACCCTAACATCCTCAGTGAAATGGTAAAGATGAATCCACTAACAAAATATTTAACAATATATTATTTGAGATTATCATTCTATCTAAAATCTCAATATTTATCCCACACTTTGGTTTATCCTACTTGCATTTCTAATACCACTAGGGCAACTCCTTTCTCTTTAGTTTATGGCTATGAAGCTATCTTACCATTATGATTTGAGTTACCTTCCTTGCACATTTATATTCATGGAATGATTACCATGAAGATATTTGTGAATCCCACATTCACACCTTATATTTTCTTGATGAGTGTTATAAGGGTGGTTTACAACATAATCATCAATACAAATCCAACATATCTAAATAACATAAAAAAAGTTAAAGTCTATTTTTTCAATGTTGAAGTCTTAGTGATTAAGCTAGATTACACTCGTGAAAAACAAGGAAAGTACACCCAAAAGTGGTGGGGTAATTATTTAGTCAAAGACATCCTTGGATCTAACAATTTTAGATTGCAAACCAATGAAGAACATATATTTAAATAACCAACCAATTCTAATTTTGTAAATAATTATTTTGTTTAATTGTATGCTCCTTAGTTTTAATTTATGTACTTTTTTCCATTTCTAGTAAATATGATTATAATTATTTATATATATATTATGAAGTAAACATATCTTACAAGGTTTACCTAAACTTTTTATTATATATAATAACAATAAATTTAGCTATTTACACACGTTTGGGTTGTTTACACATTAGCTTAGTTCCTATCTTTGGTCTTTTGGTATTTTGTATTTTTACATCTATTAGTTTTCAGCTTATGAGTTTATATTATAAGACCAAGGATAGGACTCGACCTTACCTCATAACACGAATACTTTTATTCAATCAAACTTAGAATATTTTTGAGTCTTTGGTTCATTTTTATCATATTTGTTTACCCTTTGATTTATTCATTTATTTACTCTTCTTGGGTTTTCAATTTATGATTTACACAATAATACCTTATTTAAGGACCTCCTCACAAACACCCATTATTTTCATGTCATTAAAAATTAATTTTACTCTTAACATTAGCTAAGCATCTTCCCTAAAACATAAGGCAATGGTAGAGAGTTATGTTTTTTTACACTTATAATCAGTCATATTCTTTTATGGTAAAAATTTATTAGTCTATTTTCATGTTTATATTCAAGGATACCCTCTCTCATGATGATTCATGCCTACCTATCATTTTACCATATACATTTACACATTTTTTTTGTGATCTGGGATAACCTAATCATTGTATGCTCATTTACTTCATTCCCCTATATTTCACTATCCCCTTTTGGCACACCAAGGATAGTTTTGAGATCATGATTTTTTATAAATGTGAAAGTCTAAGAATCGTAGAAACCATGGAATTTAGGTTATCTTATTTATCCACCAAGTGTATGATTTCTTGTGATAGTCATTATAAGAATCAATGATTTATCTTTTAAAACTGTATGGAGGAGGAATAACAAAAGCCACAAAAGATAAAACATGTATCATACAAGAAAAATATAATTATTAAACTGAAAAAAATAATATTAATAGTTAGAACACACTAAATACATGATTTTTATTTCGCATATCTCCTATCCTAATTGAAACTCAAGTTCTATAGTTAGCTTCATGATAGATCCAAGGTCCATTGGTAGTATGTGTAAACACTATAATTTATTACCTTATATATGATTAATTAGGTGTCTTAGGCCCTTATTTTTATTTAATCTCCTAAAATAATCCCTATCCTAAGATTTAGTATGTTTACCATTGATATTCAATAATTTGCCTTTACTATTACCTTTCTACCCTCCCTAATCTCCTAAATCCATTAATAACCTATGGAATCTACCTCTCAAACACTTTACCCTTATATGACTTCATAAATAATAACCTCACACTCATCAAATATAATTTTCCCCATGATTGGACAAACCTACCAATTTAGGTGAATTGACACTGATTCTATGGATCAGGGTCGATCCATAAATACCTATCCAACCTTTAGCTTTAGGACATAAAAATTCTAAGCCTCAAATTACTAGTAGATTTCTTGAATAATTAAGGATGTCCTTAATGACACTCTACCAAAATTCTATTGTATTCAATCTACATCCTCTATCATAAGCCTGAAGGACTACTTGCATTTGTGAGGAAAAGTTCATCATGTTTACAAATTAGGTCAAAAGTAAGTAATTGTATTATTTATCTCATTTTATATTAATATCTATGTTTTTATCTTCTTATTCAAAATTTAAAATTTGATCCATATCCCTCAGTATTCATTAATCAATCTCTATTATCCCATTTATTCTATGTTTTAATTAAGCTCAAATATAGAGAGAATTGATGTTGATTCATTCTAAATAAGTAATGACTGTATAGATCAACACCGATCCTATCAAGATCAACATCGATCTATTATGTTTAATTTTTAGAATTTGAGACCTTATCTATAATCCTTATCAATTTTTTTATCATTTTAATATGGCCTTTATATGAAGATGACTCTATTAGGCATAGTGTATGATGTAATCAATATCATTTATCTTCTTATAGTATCCCAACCTTTATTTTTTGATCAAAGTGACATATCTTTTGAGATATATCTCTATTCTATTGTTTATTCTCCTCTTTTTAAGCCACTTCTGACCAACTAGATGTTATATAGGATGATGTAAATGTCCTTATAGCTTATTAAGATGAATATTTTTCTTATATTTATAGCTCAAATGAGGATTGAATACTAATTATCATTTTTATCATATATTTATCTATTATAATTTCATATTTTGTTTATCCACTTGATAATGTAAACAAGTGATTGGACATTAACTTTAGGAATCTCATAACATCCTGGGACTAGTATCTAACTAGGCAACTCATCCAATTATCTATTAATCTATTTTTATCTAAGTTATTTATACATGTGTAGGTTATTTTTCTAACAAAAAATAATCTCCCTTAGTCACTGGATTCAAAATGGTGTCATCTCTTAATCTCAAATTATTAATCATAAGCCCTATTTTTCATTCAAGTTTTTAGTAAGTAATTAAATTTAAAAGAAAAATGAAAAACTACTATAACATTATGGCATGCCCTATCGACCCCTAATGTCTCACTTTTATTAATAGAATTTATAGTGAATTTATCTATCTTTCTCTCCCTTTCTCTTGTTTGTTGTCTTCATTCAAAGAAAATCTAAAATTATTTTTTCCTTTCTAAAGGTTTAAAAAAATGCATCCATTTTCCTACTTAGGTAATTCATATATAATAATATAGGTGGGTTAAATTTATCATAGTTATCAATTATCTCACACAGAGACCAAACCAATTGCATAAAAAACTCATTAAACATTGACATAAGGGAACCGACTAGGAATTCATCACCTAGTAGTAACCTTCGTCCCAACTATCCCACTTATATTTAACCACCAAGGGGAGAACCAAATTAGTACACTAACTAAGAATAAACCCTAGTTTTTTGATATATAATAGTTAATCACCTGACACCCTTAAACTATGGTGTGTGAAGTGAGGTGGTAAGCCCCAATACTAGGCTAAATATTGATTCTAGTACAAAAATATTTTTGATCCTAAACAAAACTCAAACCATCCTTAGATTATCACTTCTTAGGACCCTAAACAACCTTTTATTTTATTTTATCACACTTTAAAGTTAAAAAGTAAAATATTTTTAGGTGCATATTTTGTGTGTGTGTCTTTTTCTCTTCACTAAATACGAGATAATCAAAAAGAATTTTTAGGTCTATTTTGCTTTTATTTCTTATTTTTTCCTTTATCACTACATGGTTTTGACATAATAATAGCCATAAAAAGGAATTGAAACCCTAGCTTCATCCTCATCCATGGAGAATTATCCTAGTCCTCTTGCTTTCCTTAAGTCCATAGGGGAAAGTATTCTTCAATATTATACCTAGGATGATCTTGAATTCACCACTATATTGGATAGTGACCCAATCACATTTAACCATTACCTTAGCTCTCAAAATATACACATCACACTTTATCCCCATACATAGTTCTCCAAGAACATATATGTCATGTCTTTAGAGGAAGGTGAAGGTTTTAACATTATTATGGTGTCTTCCCATAATAATACTCCCTTGACTAGTTCTAACACTAATACTACATAAACCTTAGGTAATCCACCTCCAATGATGTCTAGTGTTCCATCCACAACAACAAAATGTCATTATACCTCATCTTAAATCCACTCATCCTACTACCATAACACTTCAAAATATATTTATCTCAATCCCAACAACCCTTCCACCTATCTAGATTAACATACCTTTAAATCCTTAAACTCAGCCTTTGCAACAAGCCCCTGTAAGTCAACCATATCAAAAATATATCCCCTTGACCACCCAATACATTAAAATTTTTCAAGATATTGGGTCTAATTATATCCCCTTACAAGCCTCAAAATATATGGTGTCATCTTAACCAATCATAACCACCTCAATTGGCTATCCTTTATCCCAACCTTTTTTCACTCAGCTTCTTATGTATCAACTCCCACAATAGAATGTTTTAAGAGGTATCCCTCAATAAAACACCCAACTAGACCTTATGATCATACTCATGAACATGATGGATAATTTGGAAGCCTCTACCTATGGGTAGAAAAATATGCTCACTTACGAGAAATTTTTTAATGAACCTATTAACCCAATAAACCCCATTAGGTCTTATCCTCCTTAGTGGGAATTTTTCAAGTTTATGAAGTTTAAAAATAAGGAGGATCCTCAAAAAAACCTTCAAGAGTTAAAACATACTTAATACCTTATATCAAATGATGATGCACTTATTCTTAGGACCTTTCCTATGTTACTAGCTGGACCTACACTAGATTGGTACAACTCAATTCTTCAGCATTCCTTGTTCTCTTTTGGGTAACTAGCCCAAATTTTCTTAGAATAATTTTTATATCGATATCATAACAAAATTCAATATCACTGATGTATATTCCATATGATAATTTGATGATGAATCTATTGCTAATTTTATGGATAGATGGAGGAGTCTCATAAATCAAATCACCTTTTCACTTTCATAACCTGAACTAATTGAATTATTTATGAGAGAATGTGCTAAACATATCTCATCGACATTATAGGTACAATATTTTAAAACCTTTGATGAGGCCTTTTTGATGGCCTATAAAATATAAATCAGAGCACTAAAAAAAAGAAAAGTTAAATTACAAAATAAAATCTTTAAACCTAATCATTATAAAGGGACTAACAATAATAACAAAACCAAAAGAGTTGCTAATTTCATAGTTGTGAAATCAGCACCATCACAAGTAAAAATTCAATCTAAGACCTCTACCTCTAGAACACAATCTCAAAAACCATTGATGCATTTTCCCCCACGACAAGATACACCTTTAGGGGAGTCTTATTCATCTATATTAGATAAAATCTTAAAGGCATCTCTCATTGATCTTTCTTCAATAAGACCTCTTGATGATTCTTTCCCTAAGTCTATCTAGTTTAGGGAAATTGACTTTTGTAACTTCCATCATGTAATAGGTCTTATGTTCATAGGTGTAATTATTTCAATCGTCTAGTACAAAACCATATCAATCAATAGGAGTTATAACTAGATAACCTTAACACACCCCTTAAAAGTCTATAGACATCTTTAGGTAGTCATTTTCTAATCATACTTCCACATCTAATTCCATGAGGCTAATTTAGGATCCACTTCAAATCATAAAACACATTTAATTAATACAATCCATGACTAGCTTCTAACAAAAAAAATTGATAGTACTCATATCCTTGATCTCTTTATAAGAGACACCTTTAAACCATCTAAACTAAGTGAAGATATCCCAAAAAATTCCTCAAGTTTTTTTTATCTCATTATTTGGGATCCACTTGAGGAAATAATATCTAAAAACATTCAAGATGATCAATTAGAAATAAAATAGGAAAATACTATCGAAGAAAAGGTTTGTTTATAAATTCCTCAAGATATACATAGCATTCCTTGTATCATTTTAATACTTGCATCTAGCATACCCATTTCCTCTAGCTTATTTCCCCTTGAGAAAACCCTCATGATACCCCAAACTAGTTCAAGACCTATTCCACTCATTACTCAAGAGGATCTAAATCCTAGAGAAATCTAAGGAAAATCCATAAATATTAGAAATAAAAAACTTGGGGCCCCAAGAGGAAAATCCCCAAAACATCCTCCTATTAGGATTTAATCCCTTAAAAATGATATCCCCACTACCCTTGATCAAGTTTAAAAATGGAAGGTGCCATTGTATCCTATTTAGATAAGAGCATCTATATTAGTACCCCATCCTTTAGTAAGATTGAAAGCCACCATTATAGAATCCTCTACTAAATCACATGTACCATCATAAAGGGATCTTACCATTATTATAATTCCAATACATAACCCTTTAAATCTCTATTATCTACAAGGTTTAGGTGTAATGGCTTATCCTAAACATAAAGTACCTATTGTATGGAATATTCAAATAACTAGTTCAAAAGTTTAAGGTTTAAAGTCACATATCTCTTCCCTACCAATGCTTTGGAGAATTAAAAACATAGTTTAGATCCATTGAAGGGGTCTTATTCTAATATCCTAGATCAACTTCCCTAGACCTCCCTTATCACTCTACCACCTGTGAAACCCATTAATCCTCATATTCAGAAACTAGTGTGGTATAAAGAAAATAGGAAATGTACATATCATTGAATAGTAGGTCTGACATGGAAAGTTTTAATGCACTAAATTTTATGGTTTAAAACTTATTAAAATAAGATTAAATTTTAATGGAAAAATTATACCTTAACCATTCCCATAGTCAAACTAGTAGGGTCACATCCACCTTAAAAAGTATCATACTATCCATAATATTAGAATGAGTTGTAAAAAACATAAAACCTATGATAGAGCTTAGTATCAACCTCTTCTAAACCCTCTCTAAATGTGGAAAATTATGAGAAAGTATCAAATCCCCCTTTATTTTAGATAGAACCAATTTACATAGCCACATGATCCTAAGCCTAGGGTCATAAGATGCACAATCATCAAAAATCAAGTGACTATTGCCAAAGCACAAGCTCCTACCATAAATAATCCTATAATGCCCAATCCAAAACCTAAAATTTTCATTATAGGGAAATCACAAAATAATAATGTATAAAAAATCATACATATATTTGTTTTACAGTAGCTTCATCATCTTTCAATCAATATGTCCCTATATGAACTTATCCAAAACTCTCAATAGCATTATGTGGCTATGATAGAATCCTTACTGGCCATCATGATACAAGTTGGTAAACCCCCACCTTTATCATATTTCATTTCATCAATTCAAAAGCCCTTATCTATAACATTTCATGATTTGGAAATACCACCCTTACAACCTGATGACTATGATCTTGCACTATTTAACAATACATATATCAATAAAAATCAAATCAAATGAGTAATTATTGATAATGGTGTTAGCATAAATATCATCTCCTCTCATGCATTTAAACAACTACATCTACCTAAAATAGTTGTAGCCTAATCCTTCACCATTTTATAATATTTCAATGTTATTGTCACCCTTATATAGGAATGGTAGTCTTTCAAATTCAAGTAGGCATGTATGTTATACCTAAACTATTTTACATAATATAATGGGTGTTTTAATATAAGATCCTATTAGGACATCCTTGGATACACACTATACACTACATTCCCTCTACCTTGTATCTATATATTAAATTCAAACATGAAGGTAAAATATATAATGTTTTAGATGATCCCCATCTATTCAAAACATGTAACCTCACATTATGACTAAATAATGTAATAATTTCATTAAAAATCACTAACCCATCATCATCTAATGAGTCATCAACTAATATGACAATCCCTGCATCAGGGATCGATAAGGAGTCTATTGATTCTACATTTCAACATCTCTAAAATGGATAATATCAGTTATTAACACTTAGTACTCTCCCTAATCCCTAGGAATATTTTTATTTGGATAAAAAATAGACTTATTGTCTAAATGTAAGAGAAAGTATCCCCATTGATCCACCTTTCATCTATACCCATTTTATCTACAAGGGGATCAACCAACCTTCTTTACGTTGTTATAACCAAACCAATGTGAAATTATTTACATAAAAATTTCCATTCCTTAATAAAAACCACTTTGTAAATACAAACATATAAAGGTGTGATTAGAAGGGTTCCAATATAGGACACTATGAACAAGGCCCACATGAGGTTGTGTTGGGATTTTAGGAAACCCCATGAAAATCATGGTTTTAGTTTCAAAAAAAATCCCATAGCTAATTTAGAGGTTACTCTCCTTCCTATCCTTAAAGAGGACACATTATCCTCACCATCTAACACCCTTTCTTTGATAGATGACATCATCTCCATTCCTTCAAATTTGTTTTTTAGTCAATGCCATTACTATAGAACCTCTTTTATATCATCAAGATGGGGATGTATGAACCATTCCTCTATCCTACCTAGACATGATATGGTAGAATTTTCCTACCATCTCTATTTTTAATGCCAAGATGATGAGTCAATCTTAACTCATTTAGGCACAAAAAACTCCTATCTATATAAATCCATTATGTTGGAAACCTATAGTTTATTAAATGAGGGCACCATTGACGATAACATAGGATCTCATGAGACTCCATGAATAGTTAAGGTCATCAAATCTCTAGATCCCTAGGAGTACTAGGATTTCACTAAATTTCTAATAGATCATAGTAAAGCATTCACTTGGTCTTATAGTGATATTCCTAGTATCGATCCTATTATTATCATCCATAACATTATCACATTCCCTAATGATAAACCTATAAAGAAAAAACTTTGAAATATGCATCCTCACATTATGTTTTTAGTCAAAGTAGAGTTACAACATCTCTTATCTATTAACTTTATCTACCCTATTGATTACCTTTAATGGGTGTATAATATTATCCCTATCACCAAGCCTATGAAGGGATTATGAATTTGTACTAACTTATAAGGCCTTAATCTTGCTTATCTTAAGGATGATTTCCCTCTCCATAATATTGACCAATAAGTGGATTTGATCATTGGGCATGAAATGTTATCAGTTATGTATGGTTTTTATGGATATATTTAGATCCTCATTGCACTAGAATATCAACATAAGACTTCATTTTTTACTCCTTGGGGGACCTTATAGTATCTATTTATGCATTTTGGTCTATAGAATGCATGATACACCTATTAAAGATCCATGACTTATATCCTTCATTATCTATAAAATTTTGGAGGATTATGTGGATGATATCCTCGATAAATCAATGTTATGAAAAGACCACCTTTTGATATTAAAGATAATATTCACTCACTTAATCTAATTTCATGTCTATCTAAATTATAAGAAATGCATTTTTGGAGTATTGATAGGTAATATTTTTGGATTTATTATCTCCATCCATAGGATAGAAGTTGACCCTGCCAAAATAAAAGCCATTTTAGAAATGTCACCCCCATCTAATCTTAAGCAACTTCATAGTTTGTAAGGCAAATTACAATCTATCCATCATTTTATCTCCTAGTTATTTGATTGATCTCAACAATTCCATCACCTCCTAAATAAAGGCATCCATTTTAAATGGGAATTTGGTTGTCAGGAGGCTATTTCAATTAATTTCACTCATTTTTTAATTTTGAAAGCAAATGATGAAACTAGTAATAGGGTGTGTAGTAGAATACCTAGTGAAGTTGACAAATGAATCTAGACAATGATGGGAAATCCTCTTTGCCTAGGAAGGATTAACATAAAAAATAAAAAAGACATTGAAAAATGGGGTTGTTAGATAAATTTTTGAGTGGACTTCCTAGTATGAGCTAGATCCAAGAAGCATATTACTTGCTAGGAGGCTATTAATCCACTATTATAATAATTAAGTTGATATAAATGAAATGAAAGGATACTTGCATTCAATGATATGAACGTAAATACATGCAAGGAAGAGAAAATAAATACTTTTGATTAAATAAAATGACTAAAATATAAAAATTAGGTCAATACTTATGCTAAAATAATTAGGTTCTAGTCTAAAAAATCAAATAAGGTATTGTAATCAAGCATAAACAAAGAAAGTTAGTTTTGGATGGGGTTAAGGGGCTAGAAATAGCTTGCTATGTTTTTATGCCATAATAACCATTGGTAGTCAGGTAAATCATCAATAGTTTAGGATGACCATCAGTGGTTGGATAATTGTCAATGGTTGAGGTGACCATCAACAATTATACTAATAATCGGTAGTTACCTATGTAAATCTAAAAATAATCAAAATAGAAGGTAAAAATTGGGTATTTGGGTAGATAGAGGTCTATTATAGAGATAAGGAGTGTAAAATAAGATAATGATGGGTTTGGTAGGGTAGAGAGGTTAGAAATCAATGAAAACAAGTAAAAGATACCTAAAACTTTATGGTGGAATGCTGAAGTGATTTGGCCAGAGTGATAGTATTTTGGATTTCTCAAGTGATTCTGATAGATCTTCAGGTCTCTAATGATGTTGATCACTTATTGAAAGGATGTTGAATACCTATATACAAGAGAGGTTATATGTAAGATATTAGATTTTGGATCTTATTTCACTTCTTCCTCTTCTCTTTTTGTAGTATGAAGTTGATAATTAGGAAGGAAGAAGTTAGTAATTTGATAGGGGATAAAGTTTCCAATTTATGACATTTTAAAGTAGGTTTTAAAAGTAAGTTTCCATTTAGGGAGATGCTTATCTTGCACAAAGTTGTCAATTCTTTAAAAATTTAAAGTAGGCTTCGAGACCTGACCATTGATGGTGAAGCTAACCATTGATAGTTAGGCTAACCATCGATAGTTGAGGGGTTAGAAAAGAATAGTTGAAAGGAAGTTAAAGAGGGTGAGTTAAATTGTTTAGCCAAATGTGTTAGGTATTGTAGAAGGTCAAGTGAATATAATTGATTAGGTGGTCCACTAGATGCAAGGTTGGATGAGGGTCAAAAGTCAATTTGACATTGAAAGCTATCATGTGCAATTTTAAAGTGTCTACATTTTACCCATTTTATTATGTGCCTTTGATTTTACAAGCTACAAAACAAAAATAGATGGCTAGTCAAGATCTGGTTGTCTTGAGTATAGGAGGAGGTATTCCCCCTCAAAATTAGAGTTGATGAGGAAAAATTGAAATCAAGTTAGGGTTTAATAAATTTTAAATGGGTAGTAATAAGGTGAGTGACATAAAAATGTTGGGTATTGGAGATGTAAATATGCACACAAAATACAACTAAGGGCGATAGTTGAGATTGTGTAGAGACTAAAGTTATCAATGTTTTATTTTTTAAAATACATTCATTACTAGAGGTACATGTGACAAGGGTAATAAATCTACAACATTGGTCATAGTTGATTGGGTTAGGCCTATCAAGCCATCTAGACAAGGTTGATGGTGGTCACAAGTATCTAGGGTAGGAAGTGATCTCGTAAAACAACATAATTAGATAGGTCATGCATGAGATGGTGCAAAAGTTTAAAAGTTAAACATGGCAAAGTTAATCAGTGTGGTCAAAAGGAACATGCAACGTCATCACAAATCATGCAAATAGTTTGGGTCAAAATGGTTAATGTCAAGGTAGACATGGTATAATAGTTGGTTAGTTGGGTATGGGTTGGTAAGGGATGGTCGAATTGGCTCCATATGCACTGGGCAATTGGATGCTACCTACATAGTTTAATGGATATAATATAGAAAAAAACTTTAAGCCAAATGTGGTTCTCTAATTGGCAAGATTTTAAGTGGGGTTTTTTGTTGAAAAACTGGGAAAAAGAAAATGGGACCCCAACTGTTGATGGTTAGGGTTGTCCACATGATTGACCATTGATGGTCACCCTAACTATCAATAGTTAGGAAAACCCTAAAAATACATGATAAAAGGAAAATTTTAATTTTGTTTTACCATTTGACTTTGGTTTATTTTGTTCTTGAAAGCAAAGTGTTTTGTTGTTTAGTCATTGTGTGTTGATCTTGTTGAGGTGGAGAATTATTAGTGGTCGATTGCATATGGTCAGGGTAATTACATGTTATCTAGCTGGAGGGTAGATGAGGGCATAATTGAGAAATGGTATGAAGAATCCAATCATGAAAATGATTAAAAAAATGAGGTAGGGGTTATTTTTAAATTAATAATATAATTGAATTTATGAATTATAGAGCTACATTTAGTGGGGTAGATAGGGTTTGTGAAAATATCCCTGGGCCATGATGTCCTAAATTTGGGTATTTGATTAAATTAGGAAAATTAGTGGGGTAATTGTGGATGTGAAGAGTGTGTGGGGTGTGTAATAGACTTTATAATAGGGTTAAGAAGGTTAATGTGTGATTTAGGTATGTTTTGTGGTGTTTAGGTGGGAAGAGTTGTTAGGGTTTCACCACTTACAATCACACATAATTATCATCGATAGTTCAACCTAACCACTCGTAGTTGAATACCAAGGGTGAGAAGACCCTAAGGGACCATCCAAAGTTTAATGAACCATCGATGGTCAAAGGGTGTGGGGATTTTATAGGGAAAATCAATATAAAATAATGGATTTGGGTGAATTTGTGAATTGTTGAGGAAAACTAATTGTAGTTGTTGAAGCTTGTGAATGTTTTAGAGTATTATAAAAGTGTGAGAAGTTAAATTATGAGATGTCAAAGTGTTAAAGTGGTGTAAGGGTTTTATTCAAGTTTGGAAAGTTAGATAGTTGGTTAAAGGTGTTGTAAAGTGGGATAAGTTAGTTTGTAAAATTTACACTTATTTTAGAAAGGTTAAAGTGTGTAAGGTGGGTAAAGTAGGATAAAAGGTAAGTAATTTAAAAGGTTGGTAAAGGTTTTGAAAGAGGTTAAAATGTTGTAAAAGGTCCATCAAGGGGGTGGTAATGATCGAGTTAAGAAAATAGAATAATTTATGTGCTTGAAAATGATGTGTTAGGGTCAATGAAAGTTAAGGTCATGAAGGTCAAATGTAGTTTGAAGTAGAGTTATGAAAAATTGGGATAGTGTTGGAGATATAAGTATTTAGGTGTTAAAATTTATGTAGATATAGTTAGAGGTTTATATTGAGTGGTAAAGGTAATATAGGTTGAAAATGGTAGGTTTATGTTAATAGTGAGTGTGATTTGGAAAAAAAAGTGTTCATGATAATGTGATTATTGTGTAGGCCTATGATCAAATCCAAATGAGGGACAAAGTCCTAGGGATATTCACCTATGTTCTAGATGGGATGATAATAGAGGAGTGGAGGCACATGGAGATGGTTGGCCTATGTGATATGATACATTATCACCACCTGTTATGGGATGTGGCTATGATCATCATGCTCATTGAGAAATGGGACCCAATGATAAACACTTTCATTTTGCCTATTAGAGAGATGACCATCATGTTGGAGGATGTGACTAGGATCAAATGAATACCCATTTTGGGGGAGCCAATCTATCATATAGATAGTGAGGATAGATATTATTATATGGACTTTATATATGGAGTAGATCAGGTTCATGTTAGGTGGCATGAAGGGGGGTTTGGGATTAGACCATTTTACTAAAGGGCCCCAAAGGATAGATAATTGTTGATGATAATGATGATGTTAGTGACTTATTTTGCATTATTGGATTTGAGCCATGGTTTATTTCCATACCTACTATTAGGGGTACTAGTAGAGATGTTACTGGGGAGAATAGTGTTTGGATGGGCCCCAATGTTACTAGTCTAAATTGATAAGGAGATATAGGTATTTAAAGCAAATAGATAATATGGGATTAGCATTAGTTTCATGTTGCACTAATGGGCATATGAACATATTCAAGTTTTAGGACCATTGGGGGTACTATGCCATGGATTCACATAGGTAGCCTTTCTAGTTGAGTTCATGCAATGGAGGTATATTGATGCTTTGATAGGGGTAGGTGGAGGAGCTAGAGACATTGATTGGTTTATGGATGATTTGGAGGGTTTAGAGGTAGGTGATGTTATATGAAGGATGTATGTGGATTGGCATAATTGGCTTGAGCACAAGTACTAGACATTATCCTTACAGAGTTGGTATTAGATTTATGGGAGGAGAGATGGGGAGACTAAGTTGATCCCCTTTGATTGAGTTTGGTGGTAGTTTAAATTGGTATAAGGGGTCCCACTTAACTTTATTTGATACATGAGGGAAGAGGGTGAGTTCTTACTTCTAGAGCCTTAGCCATAGGACACCATATTAGACTATGAGGAGTTGTTGGTAAGAATGGCCATAGATGATGCAAGGATTATAGATGGTTATGCAGTGTGGTTATAGGCTAGGTACACAAAAACAACTAATTTTGGATGGGGTGATATGGGTAGTAGCTTATAGATGTAGATCCTATAGGGGGATCAACACAAGATGGCTAGGTAACAACACTACCAGTAGCATAAAGCTGGATCATAGGGTTATAGAAATAGGTGGCCACATTATAGGCATAGATTGTCACCTTACAAGGGAAGGTTTCCAATTTTATTGATGAGAATGATACAATGAGGACCTTCATAGATTAAGTGACTCAAAAGAGAGATTCATTGAGATATAGGATATGAGCAGTAGTGGTGCCATCTAGTTTTGCTATGTAGGCTCAATTTTTGGCTATGATTCAGGAGTTGAGATACTATGAGGCCATAGTTTTGAATCAGTGCCTAGTAGATCTGAGATGGGGAGAGTATAGGGTTAACTTGGTTGATGGTCCAACTCTCACAACTCTAGGATAGTGGGTAGGTGTAGTGGGAACACAGATTGGCATTCTAGGAGGACCTCCACTGGATGGTAGTGTAAGAGTGGGTATAGGGGTCAATATAGGTGGGGTCAGTATAGGTGGGGTTAGTAGTGGTGTAGGTGGTAATGATCCTAATGCCTTAGGTGATTGATTTGTTTTATCTTGATAGACATGGATGTACTTTTATGTTTTTATTTATAGCCTATGTACTGATGACATGGGATGTATATGAGTGAGAGAGACAATATTATATGTATTTTTTGATTATGATGGATTATATTGATTATGATGAGTATATAATTGACATTTGATTATATTGATGATTATGTTGACATATGACATGATGATTATTATCTAATGTTATTTTTTATGTAGTATGTGGCATGATTATGATGACTATTACTTATGAGAGGATATGTAGATGGATTGTTATTGTTCAATTTATGTCCCATGATGGATATGATATATTATGATGATGGGATGTATGTTCATGAGGTTATAAAGATGATTTTTATGAATGATGACATAAGCTTAGTGATGCATGAGTATAGGTATGTAGATGATTGATTCCATTATGATAATTATGATTGTGTTTGTGGATGTATATGCTTTGTTAATGGGATAGATAAGATTTAAAGATGGATATTGAATAGTTTTAGTCATGATGTTATTTTGGATATGAGATAGATATTTTTAAGTATATTGGATTCATTTTTATGACATATTATTTGATGCAGAAGTGTTGATAAAATGATGACAATGTTTATAAATATGACATGGTTATTAGGTCATAGTTATGATATGGCATAGGGATGATTACTTATGATGTTTTTGACATGGTTTTTTTTGGTGTTGACATAATGTGAGTGATGGATAGTGATATTGATGTTAATGTATGATTAGCGTTTTAAGGTTTATGAAATATAGGATGCCTATGTTCCATTATTTATGAGATAAGATGAGGATAGACAATATGCAATGTTGTTTGATAAGTAGAGAATATGGATGATGAGATGAAGGAATTAAAATATGTTTTATTGATAATTGTAGGTAATTTATTTGTGTTTATATGAGGGATGATGTGTTTGTTTATGAAGATAAATAGAATGGTTTTGTTTGTCAATTTGGATGATGAGGGTTAGGAAATACATGATGTTTAGGTTCATATGTGGGATACAGATCATAGTTTTATGATCATAGTGATGTTTTTTGAATGTTTATGACATAGATATAATGAAAGCACATAAAGTAAATGTAGTTAATAGATTAAATTTGAGAAATAGGTAAGAATCATGAGACATATAACCACATGAACTAAATATTAGAGGGTAAGGAAAAAACATGACTATTTTTAATTATCAAGGACCTAACAACAAGAAACCATAGTTAGATTGACTTAGTGAACATAAGCTTGTTGAATGCTTCACCAAAGCATGCTTTGATTTGGAAAGAGGGTTTCTTGATCACTTTATGTCATGTAAGCTCATAGTCCCTTGATTTATAAGAGGGATTGAAGGGAAGGGAGGTGATAGGTAGATGGTTGATTTCTAAATGGGTAAAAGGTAACCTGATGTGGGTTAGCTAGCCCCTTTGAGATGTGACCAAAGAATCATAATAGACAAGTCAATGCCATCATATGATATGTAGACTATTTAATGCAAGAAATCTGTAAGTGCCATATATAGGAACCAATTACAGGTTATTTACTTTGATTTTGATATAGGGTTGTTTGTTTCTTTTTTATTTTGATAAGTTGTTGAATCTGATCGATACAAGAAGCTTCTAATGATTATTTCTTAACCACCCTTCAAGGGAGTTGTCTAGAATTGGATTTTCATAATTGTCCTTCAGGTGAGAAGTCTATTATTAAGAAAATTTTAATTATTCTGTAGTTGTCCTTCAAGGGAGTAGTCTAATTTTAAGAAGCTTTTAATTATTAGGTAGTTATCCCTCAAGGGAGCATTTTACAATGCTAAAGATAGTGATTTTGAATGTGGTATTATACATGGACAATTCTATTTTGGCTTAAAATTTTACCATTATGGAAGTAATAATTTAGCATAAAAGGTTAATGATGGACGGGTAAGGTGGGTTGAAAGATAAATGATCATGGGATTCCATCTAATTAGAGATGAAAAGTATCCATGAGAACCATGCCATGGGTAGAGCTATGGTGCCCATATTTAGGATTAGGCTGATAACTATGATAGATAATCACATGGTTATATGTTTTAATAAATTATTCTCAAGGGGATTAAGGATAGGTGGGTGAAAGGAGGTAAAAATATCATAAACTAAGGGATGATACTAAGTTAGACACAAAGGTAAGTTTGATCCTTATTTAAACAATATAAAGGATGTAAAAGCAAAGCATTGAGAGTCTCAGGTTCTAGTTTTCCATTGAGAGAAGACAAATGATAAGCTCTTAATCCATACTTATGGGTTATGATGTAGGGTCCAAGATAACTAAAAGAAAACCTACCTTTTTTCTTTTTTCCATATTAGTTATATGTTGGTTTTACTTAAGGATGAGGTCTATGATGTCGAACTCTCACTCTTTTAGGTGTTTGTTGTATGCATGCTTGATTTATTCTAGATAGACATGAAGATTATTAAGGGGTACAAGATGATGTTCATGAAGGAGTTCAAGATGTGAAAGTCTCTCTTGATGATAGTCACTCATAGAAAGGATTCTGTGTAAAGATATGCAAAGGGATGGAATTTGGAATTTGAGAGGAAATACTACCTCTACTCCAAAGATGAGAGAGAAAGGGGTAGCACCTATAGAGGTTTGAATGCTAGTATGATAGGCCCATAAAGTGAAGGGGATGTGTAAGTGTTAATATTAACTTAAATCACTTACTACTTTTGTGAGCATTTTGATAAGATTTTTGTTAGAGGGTTCCATTTTCCCATTAGCTTGTGGATGATAGGGAGAGGAGAAGCTTAACTTGATTCCAAAAGCATCAAAGAGACCTTGGACATTTTGAGTTTTAAAATATTTGCCATTATCAATGATGATCTTTTGGGGAACACTAAAGTGGTAGATAATATGGTGATTGATGAAGTCAATAATATTTTCATCTTTGGTGGATATAAGAGGGATGGCTTCCACCAACTTGGTGCAATATTCAATGGTAATAACTATATATTGATGCCGTTAGGAATAATGGAGATTGATTCCCCAAATAAGGTCAAGACCCCATTACAAGAACGACCAATAATTATTGGATACTTGAAGGCCATGGGGAGGTGTATGATGTAAGTTAGCATGTTGTTAAGATTTGACACACTTTTTTACATAGTTACTTTAATGTTGATTGAGGGAGGGCCAATAGTAGCTAAGGTGAAGGATACACTTAGCAATAGTTAGGCCACTATAATGTCCCCCACAAACTCCATCATGTATTTCCTTGATGGCATGAGAAGCTTCATGGCTCTACAAATAATAGATAAGGATGCCATCAAAGCCATGTTTATAAAGTATTCCCCATAGGATGGTGTAACAAGAGGTACCTTGAACAAAATCTCTTGGAGCATTCTTCAAAAGGTTGGGAGGAATAATTATGAGGTTAAGGTAGTTGAAAGTTTGGTCATACCATATGTCAGAAGGAGATGTTTCTACACTAAATATGGTAGGAAGATCATAAATAATATATGAAGGTGTGAAAAAGTGATAGATGGTGATAAATCATTTAGATTCAATAGGTTGAGATGAAATTTGGGAAGTAAATCATGCCATTATGTTTATAAATTTATTGGTAGATTGAGGAACTGATTGGATAGTGTAACAATTAAATGATGTTAAAAGTACATCTATGAGTTATTTTTACTTCATTAAGACATCATTTTTACATTGATAAGATCCACTGACCTAGTTGATGACTAGTTGGGAGTCATCAAAGACTTTGATTGTTTTGACTCCTAGGGCTAGAGTAGTTTGGAGACCTATGACTAGGGCATCATATTCAGCCACATTATTAGTGCATTTGAATTATAGTTTAAAGGAAAGGGGAAGAGGTTCAGCACTAAGGGGAATGAGAATAATTATAGCACCCCCACATTTTAGCATTTAGATCCATAAAAAAACTTGGTCATTTGATAGGTGGGTTCTTCCTAAAAAGAGTTGAAAGGGACTCATCTAGGAAGGTAAGAAGAAGAGGTTGATTATCTAGTAGAAGAGCTTCAACTAATTGATTAGTGATTACTTGTCCTTTAATGGAATTTTATGGAAGGAACTTAAGATCAAACCCAACTAAGAGCATGAGCCACTTAGCCATACATTGGTTTTAGTATGGTTTAAAGTGCATATACTTGAGGGTATTAGTGTTGGTGGTCACATATATTTTATGATTAAGAAGATAATAATGGAGTTTTGAGGCCATGAAGACTAAGGTGAGGTAGATATTTTTGAGATGGGTATACTACATTTTATATTCTATAAGTGTGTGGTTAATTTAGTAGTTGGCTTGCTATTTATTTTGTTCATCATGATGAGTGAGCATTACCCCTAGGGAATGATCTGTGGTGGATATATAGGTAAAAGGGATAGCCTTCATTATGAGGGATGAGGATAAGTGGAGAGAGAAGATACTCCTTGATTGAATAAAAAGATTATTGATATTCTTTGATCCACTTAAAAGAGGTATTTTTCCATGGGAGGTGGTGTAAGGGTTGATATTTATCTGATATCTAAGAGATGAGATGATGGATGTATTGAAGTTTTCCCTATAGGATATAGAGTTGGGTAAGTTTTGTAGGAGGATTCATCTCCTCTATTTCTCAAACTTTGGTGGGGTCTATTTTGATTATATTGAGAGAGATGATGAAACCAAGAAGCTTTCCTGATAAGACTCAAAAAATGCACTTCTTCAAGTTGAACCTGACATGATAATGGATTAGTCAATTAAAGATGATGGTAAGAGAAACTAGGTGATCCTTATGGTGTTTGGATTTCCCAAGGAGATCATCTAAATAGTCCTCTATGATTTTATGGATGAGATCATGAAAGATATAAGTCATGGCCAACTGATAGGTTGTTCCAATATTCTTTAGCCCAAAGGGCATGAATCTATAATAGAAGATTCCCCATTGGGTGATAAAAGAAGTTTTATGTTGATATTTAGGGTCTATCAAGATCTTATTATATCCTAAGAAACTATCTATGAGAGATAACATTTCATGTTTATCAATAAGATCAACAAGTTGATCTATGTTTGGTAGAGGAAAGTCATCCTTTGAGCAAGGGTGAGGTCACAAAATTTGATCCAAACATGAAGGATCCCTATGAGTTTGGTGACAGTAATGATGTTAGAAACCCATTTTGGATAGTAAATGGGTTGGATAAAGTCAACAAATAAGATATGATGAAGCTCTTTTTTGACAAGGAAGGCTATGCATGGATGCATTATACAAAACTTTTTCCAAACTAGTATAGCCTTAGGATGGGTAATAATATTGTGGAGGGCAATAGAAGGGACAATTTTGGGCATATCTTGATAGGACCACACAAACACTATGTTGCAATCTTGAAGGAAAGAAGGGTAGTCTTGTTTCTCCATGGAATATAAATATTGGTGGATTTTGATGATATGATGGTTATCCTGAGTTCCCAAGTTGACATCAATGGTTGATAATTTAACATGGTTTGGTTCTCATAAGGAAGGGATTTATGAATTGAATAATCCCCCACACCAAGGTAGGTGATAATAGAATCATAATTCAGACATTGGATGGTTTTAATGATATCAGAATCATGTTCAATCATTTTAGGATGGATGAGAGGAAGGGTTTTAATTTCGCCATACTTTTGATAGGTCACAGGGCCCAAAATAATGGTATTAATAAAAAAAGTTATATGGGATGATGTTAGAGTCCTCAAAGTTGGAGGGAGATGGGTTAAGTGAGGATAGAAGTTGTTCATTAATGGTGGCAATGGGTTTTTGGTAATGTGGGAACTTATGGGTGTATGAATCCAAGGCAAAAGAACTCACAAGGATTTTGAGTTTAGATGATTGGTAACTCATGAGGTCCTTATTCATAGAAGCCAAGACTAAACCCCTTCCAAGTACACCTATAAAGGTAACCTTTGGCAAAGACTGGTTTATCCAAGTAGGAAAAAAAGATGGTAAATGGTCAAATGAATGGGGTAGTGGTGGGAGTGAGAAACAAGTAGTTGAGTCCCCCATAGATGAAATTTCTTTGATTTTTGGGGAGCCCAAAAGGGATGATGGTTTCAATTTTGGGATTACAAAAAAGATCATGTTTTAAGTTATCATATTCTTGCAGAGTATAGAAAGTATTTAAGGATAAATATGATATTCCCCAAGAGAGAGTCACTAAAATGTGGATTGTAAGGGGTCCTCAACTAGAATTTTAGATGAAGGAATGGTTGAGCTAGTTGATACTTCATCATCATTGTGAGGAGAAGTGTTGATGGTTCTAGTTGGTGGGGTGGTTTGGTTACAAGTTTGTTTTGAGGTAGATGAAGGAGGAATAAGAACATTTCTAGGCTAGTATGTCATATTACAAGAAGTGAAGGGACCAGGGTTAGATTTGATGGTAACAACTTATTCCTCATGCTCAAATTTGATACATTAGTGTAAGGTGAAGGGGAGGAAACTCATAGTATGGATCCAAGGGTGTATGAGTAACATATTGTATTGGATTTCACCCTCTATAACATAAAATAGTTTGGGAATAACACAAGGCCCCAAGTGGATATAAAGGACATTAGTTCCTAAGGTAGTGGCCATGGTATTATTAAAGGATCAAAGGACCACTATAATTTTTGACATAATATTTTTGGGTAGTTTAAGTTGGTAATATGCATGGGAGGAGATATTAATAATGATAGATCTTTCATCAATCATAACCATCTTGATACATGTTTGATTGATGTATGCTATGATGAAGAGGGGAGGATTGTAATCCTTAAGATGAGTGGGAGGTATTTTAGAATCTTGAAAGGTGATGAGGGAAGAAAGTTGGATGGATCTAGCCAAGGGTACAAGAGGTTGAGGTTCATCTAGTTAAACCTCTATATATTATAGAGCCTTGATTAACACCTGGTAATGGTGAGACAAGGTGTTGACCAGTTCATAAAGGCTCATTTTCACCAATGTTTGGTGAAGTTGTTTCAACCTAATACACTAGATGGATTTAGATGAGATGGAGGTAGAGGGTTCTAAAATTGATACTTTGGGTTTTGGTGGTGGCATAGGTGAAGTTGTAGGTGTTTTGTTTTGGTTTGTGAATTGAGGGGTTGAAGGGTAACTCTAAGGAATGGATGCCTTGGATTTTCCCTCATTTTTATATTGGGATTGGGAGAAGATAACCACATGAATAGTGTGGATAAGGCTGTTTAATAGGTTTAGTGGTTGCTTTGGTTCCTCCCTCTCATGTTTAGGTAGGAGTGGGAGAGTAGGTAAAGGTTGGTTTGGTTTGGTTCATGGTAAGATTAGTAATGGGGGAAAGAAGGGTTCATCTAATAACATATCATCCTCATCATATAGGATATGAATGATTTATTGGAGAGCTTCATAGTTTTCCATTTCATGTCTTGTTGCCCTATGGTATGCATAGATCAAGTTATCATTGAACTAGGAAGGTTTGGTATTGGAAGGATAGAATGGTTTGATAGGTGGTAGGCTAATGAAATAAGCTTATAAAAACCTCTATAATATAGTTGAGTGAGACTCAATCAAAGGCATTAGAGGTGATAAGTTTTAAGTATTAGAGATGGGAGCCTTCTTGGGTGTAATATTTACCATGGAATTTGTAGTTGGAATAATTGTTTTAGTTGGTGGTTTTGGATGGGTTTTCTTGGTTACAGTTGGTTTAAAGGTTTAAGATTTAGATATGGAAGATTTGGATGATAAAATTTTAGTTATAGGTGGGAAAGTAGAGGTAGATAGGTGAAGTAAAAATGATGGATAACTAGAAGTTTTGATGGGTGTAGGTAGAGAAAATGGTGATGCTTTCTTATAGGAAGAATAGGTAATTAGGATGGTAGAAGGATGGCATCCTAAGATGGAAGGTAAGTGGGAAGGAGGTGGTATGGATCTATTTTGAAGTGGAGGTTTTATTAACTATACCTTCTTAGTTATTTTAGTTAGAGGTTACATTGGTGGAATATATAAGGTTAAGTCTAACTTTAAAGAAGGGTGAGTGTAGCTAGGTGTGGGAAGGATTCCCAAATTCTTGATTGGTTTGGTGAGAGAATCATAAGGTGATTTGGAAATTTTATGAAGAATTGGTTGGCATGGTTCACTTATAGTTTTGAAAGAGGCATTTGGTGAAGATGTAATAATTGATTTAAGTTTGGATTTAAGGGAGGTTGATGATTCATATTTGTTTTGGTAAGGGAGTCCGATATGATGCCAGAAAGAGGCTCTATCAAAGTTAGGTTGAGAAGTGAAATCTAAACTTTGAACTAGCCTAGAAAAGGGCTTATAAATGGGCTTAGTTCCTTGCTCATTTTTTTAAATATTAAGCCCTTAGGTAGATAAGAGTTAATGGTTTATCTAATTTTTATGGATGGTTATGAAAGTATAGTTGGGTAGATGAGGTAATTTCCTCTTGTGAGATGGTTTTTGAAGAAGAAATGGATAGTTTAATTTTAGGGGAGGTAGGTATGGTGTCCTCAGGTGAAGGAATAGATAGATTTTTTTTTAGGTGTCCAAAGAAATGGAGGGTAGTTATACCTATTGAATGGGTGGATTATAAGAAGAATAAATGGTTATAGTGGAGGTTATCTCCTTTGGTGTTTCCATCAAAGGAGAGGCAGATAAAGCTAAGGTCTCATCAAGTGAAGAGAAAGGGGTGGTTAATTCTTCCATTTAGGTATTAAAAGAAATAGGGGGTTAGTCCATTGTTTCCATTTAGGTGATTAAGGTAATGATCTCTTAAAAAATGGGCTCATTATTAATATCATTGATTGTATGTGCCTCATGAAAGTGAAATGATTCAGGTTGGTTATCATGGTGTTTGGTAGGAGTGTGATTAGGAAAAGGCTTGTGGAAAATGTCAAGGGATTGATTTGGAGGTGAATTTGGATTATAAAATGTAAGTTATCCACTATCAATCAAATTTTGGACAAGAATTTTACAGGTATTACGTCTATTAATGTCATGTCCTTCAAATTGATGAAAGGTACAATGGTCATTCTCATTATACCACCAAGGTATGGGACAAGAAGCGTCAAATTGTTGGAGTGATTTAATTGGTGGGAGTTGGATGACGTTGGATTTGAGAAATTTATTAAAAAATAATACATAATATTCTCCAATTGGAGTATATTGTTTTGGAGGCTCTTGATTTTGGTTTCAATTTTGTTGATAGGGAGGGTTAGGAGAATTGGTCTAAGGTAGTTGGTTGATAGTTGGAGGTGGAGCAGTTTGTGGATAATTTTTATTTGTTATTTTATTGGTTAGTGGTTTTGGTGGAGGAAGGGTCATTGGATTTAAATATAGAATTCTTGTTTTATAATTTCAATTTCCCTTCGTTAATGGCTCAATTTTCAAGTTTTCATGCCATGGTGAATGCCTCATCAAAAGTTCTAAAGGTTTGAAATTAAAGAGTGGGGGAAATAAGTTTGGCACAAACCTAAGAGAAGATTTCAATCAATTTAGGTTGGGGTAAGGAAAAATAAAGTTGGTTCATGAAACCTCTCCATCTATCCATGAAATCAATAATTGACTCATCATCAAATTACTTAATGAAATAGAGGTCAGTACTAAAAACCTTTTTAGATATATTTATTTAGAAATGCTCTAAAAATATTTGGGTTAGTTGGGAGAAATAAAAAATGGAGTGCATGGGAAGAGCACTATACCAATCAAGGGTAGGTCTAGATAAGGACATGGGGAAGGTTCAAATAAGCAAATCATAATCATATGTGATTAAATAACAAGAATGATGGAATGCTCTCAAATGTTGTTGGGGGTCCTCCTTACCTTGGAATTTGAAAAACTTGGGTAATTTGCATTAAAGAGGATAAGAATGGATGGGAATAGATGGATGAATGGGTTCATTAAAAATTTGATCATAAGATAAAAGGTTATGAGACTGAGAGATAAATGACTCCAAGTTAGTCATTTTTTCCATTAAGATATTGATCAAATCTATTTGGGATTCAGAAGCTGCATAATTAAGGGGTAAATTTTGTTGAGGTTGGGTGGAAAAAACATTCAAATAAGTTATATAAGGTGTTAAAGAAGCCACATATTGGTAAGTGGTCACAAGATATTGATATGGTGCCATATAAGGGTTGATTGGCATAAATCATTGGGTGGAAGGTGTTATATATCCTTGTGGATTGGGGACGTATTGGTAGGTTGTCATGGGTAATTATTGAGGGATGGATGTGGTTTGATTTAAAAGTATGGTTGAGGTAGTAGGTTGATGTTATGTAGGTTAGGGTTGAGTGGTGACTCTAGTGATAATGGATGGAATTTTTTGAGGTATAGAAAGGACCAAGTTCTAAAATGGTGTAGAATTTAGTTGATTGGTTGAGATAAGGGGAAGGGTTGACATAGGGGTAGAAGATAACCCAATGGTAGGTGGAGTATAGGTAACTAGAGGTAAATTTGACCCTATATGGGAAGTTTTAGGTGTGGTAGGAGGGATTTAGTTAGAGTTTGGAATATTAGATTGGGTTTGGGTAGTGGTAGTAGATGGGATGTTAGAGGAGGAAGAGGCTTGGGTCAGCAAAGGTTAGGTTGAGGTGGTACCTATCATAATATGGGGAGACATACCATAAGGAGGGTCCATATAAGGAACCAAATAAATAGAGGTATGGTGAGGTAAGTTGTTAATATAATATTGAAGGACCACCAAATTTTTGTTAAGGAAGGCAACAAAGTCTACATCACCCTAGAAAATAAATAGAATTCTAGTGTGAGGGGGAGAAAAATGAGGTGAACCCTCATCATTAGAATTATAGTCCATGGAGGAAGAGGAAGAAGGTGGTGGCTAATTAGTTTGGTTTCTTAGTCGTTGTCTAATAAATACCATGTGGGAAATTAATAAAATGAAACTCACACCTCAAATAAAAATTAATCAAAAGAAAATAATTCAAGGAAAATAATGTAGGTAATACAAGTGTGTTAAATCCTTGGATTGCTTTTAGATTACTTTTGGATTATGCATTAGAAAGTGTGAAGAGGGAATTTGGCTCATAGATTTAGTACTAAAGAAGCAATCTAAGGTTGGTTTCAAGTTTTTTAGGAATTCAAGAGAGAAATATGTGTTGAAATTTGGTACATGGCTTGGTATTGGGGCCTACCCCTTCACTTCACAATCCTATAGTTATAAGAGTTTCAGGTGCTTAGCTAAAATATATTGAGTTCAGAGTTTATACTCAACCAAAGAGCTGAGTGGGTTCTCCCCTTGGTGGTGAAATCTAAGTACGATAGTCAGTAAGGGGTAATGTTATTGCTAGTTGATGAAATCCTAGTCAAGCCTTATCTTAAGCATGTTTTGATGTGTCAATTATTTTATGGTTTGGATTAAGTGTGTGATAACAAGTGTGAGAGATATAATTAATTACTTTGCCTCCTAAGTTAATAGATGAACTAAGACAAGCTAGCAATCAATGTATGAAATGGGTTTATTTTATGCCCAAAAATAAATTTTCTAATTTCATTTGATGAATAAACAATAAAAGAAGGAAAAGGGAATTGGGTCCCACTAGGCATGCTAAAATTTTTTAATTAATTTCACTCATTTCTTAAATTTTAAAGTAAATAATGAAACTAGTAATAGGGTGTGTAGTAGAATACCTAGTGAAGTACACACATGAATCTAGATGATAATGGGAACTCCTCTTTGGCTGAGAAGGAATAATCTATAGAATAAGAAAGATAGTGGAAAAGGAGGTTGTTAGATGGATGGTTGAGTAGACTGCCTAGCATGAGCTAGATCTAAGAAGCATATTTCTTACTAGGAGGTTTTCAATCCATTTTTATAATAATTAAGTTGATATAAATGAAAAGAAATGATACTTGCATTCAATGATATGAAAGTAAATACATGTAAGAGAAAATAAATGCTTTTTATTAAATAAAATAACTAAAATAGAAAAATCAAGTCAATACTTATGCTAAAATAGTTGGGTTCTGATCTAAAAAATCAAAGGTACTATAATCAGGCAAAAATAGAGAAAGTTAGGTTTGGTTGGGGTTAAGGGGCTAAAAATAGATTGTTGTGTTTTTATGCCACAGTGCCATTAATGTTTAGGTGAACCATAAGTGATTTAGGATGACCATTGAAAATTAGATAACCATATATGTTTTAGGTGACCATTGATGATTATACTGATTTTTAGTGGTTACCTATGTAAATTTGAAAAATGATTAAAATAGAAGGTGTAGATTGGGTATTTGGGCAAACAAAGGTCTGTTATGGGGCTGAGGAGTGGAAACTAAGATACTGATGGGTTTGGTAGGGAAAATATGTTATAAATCAATGAAAATAATCAAAATATACTTGAAACTTGATGGTAGAATGCTGAATTTATTTGGATAGAGTGATAGTACTTTGTCTTTCACAAATAATTTTGATAGAGCTTTGGGTCTCTAATGATGTTGCTAGCTTGTTTAAAAGACACTAAATACCTGCATATAAGATATATTGGATGCAATATTTTGGATTATAGATCCCACTTTACTTCCTCCCCTTCTTGTTTTGTAGGATGAAGTTGCTAATTGGGATGGAAGAAGTTATTAATTTGATAGGGGGATAAAGTCACCGATTCATGATATTTTAAAGGAAGTTTTAAAAAAAAGTTACCATTTAGGGTGATGCTTATCTCATACAAACTTTTCAATGATTTAAAACTTTAAATCAAGCTTGGAGACCTGACCATCAATGGTTAGGCTAATCATTGATGGTTAGGTTGACCATCAGTAGTCAAGGGATTAGAAAAGAGTAGTTCAAAAGAATTTAAAAAAGATGAGTTAAATGATTTAGCCAAATGTGTTAGGGATTTGATAAGTTTAAGTGAGTCTAATTGACTAGGTGGTCTACTATATGTGAGGTCAGATGAGGGTCAAACGGTAGTTTGACATTGAAAGTTGTCATGTGTAGTTTTTGAGTGTCTATAAAGGCCTTCAAAGTTATTACGAGCTACCTTATTTTACTATCAATTCTCACTCCTATAAAGGAAGGGAAACCCTTCTTGTATATTTTTTCTATTGATCATTCCCTTAGAGCCATGTTTTCCCATCATGATGAACAACACAAAGATTAGGCAATGTACTAAATCAATCACACACGTTTTGATTATAAGATGGGTTATTTTCATACAAAAAAATTATGCCTAGATTTGGTATTTATATATTTTAAGCTTTTTCATTATATTATCAATCATAAAACCTGTGTGGTCATGAAAATTGATCCCCTGAAGTTTATGCATTGAAAACCTTATCAAAATTAGTGAATGGTCAAATGACTCATGATTTTGGCAAAATTTGATCTAGAATTTATCCATCAAAATCAATTAAAGGTCAAATAATTTTTTATTATCTTGTTGAGGTGCCTCTTTATGATAATTAACCATTTAACTATGAATTCTTAGATGAATCCATAGCCTCCACGTCTCAAAAAGATCTACAATATCAAATGACTATATTATTTGATGGATCCAAATGTGAGCATGGTGGGGGAGATGGAATTATCATAATCCTTTATAGGGGGACACCTATCCCTCTATCCTTTAAGATTGATTTTGATTATAGTAATAATATGCTATATTATGAAACTTTAATCATAGGTCTCCATACTGCCTTAGCCTTAGAAATTAAAACACTTAATATCTATGGTGATTCCCAGCTTATGGTTAATCAAAATAAAGGAATACATTAATGTAAGAATGATACCCTTCAAAAGTATAAGACTTTGGTTGATTAGTTACTAGCCACTTTTGGGCATTATGTTATACAGTCCACTCCTTGGTCAACTAACAAGTTTGTAGATACTATGGCTTCCTTGGTCTCCTTTATCCCAACATCATCTCAAGAATCTAAGTTGTTTATCCTATTCCATAGGATTAATCAACCTTATTTTACCAAAACTAACCTTCCTTCCATCTATATTATGGAGGAAAATCCATCATATCTTTGATATGCACAGATATTTGATTACCTATCAAAGGGGATTATTCCTTTAGATATATCTAGAAATGACAAGTGAGCTTTCCAACATCATGTCATGGATTTTATAATACTAGGGGGTGTTGTTTATAAGTTTGGTTTTGTTGGTATCATTATTTTTTGTCTCTAGAATCATAAACCTACTCTTATTATCAAAGAAACTCACGATGAGTCAAGTGGTGGACATTTTAGTGACCATACCATCGATAATAGAATCTTACGACTGGGCTCTTTTATCCCACATTAAATTAGAATTATTTTTAATACATTAATAAATGCATAAAATGTTAAGAGCATGCCAACCTATCCCATGTCCATAGTCAAGCATTATAGGTAGCATAGGAATTTTGGCCTTTTTCACAATGAGGGATTCATCTTATAGGTCAAATAAACACTAAATTTTCTTAGCATCATGGATTTATCATTACCACCACTAAGTATTTTACTAAGTGGGTGGAGGTTATCCCCCTTATCTTGACCAAAGTAGATAAAAATTTTGAATTCATTAGTCAGAATATTATTTGTCTCTTTGGTATCCCTCATAAAATCATCATAAATAATGGAAAAAAATTTAAGAACAAAAAGGTTCAATAAATTTGATTATTTTAGCATTAATCTTAGCTTCTCTTTGCCTTACTATCCTCAAACTAATGGACAAGTTGAGGCATATAATAAAAAACTTATCAAAATCCTAACTAAAGTCATTAATGAATCAGGTAAAAACTAGTATCTTCATGTTCACTTTGATTTATGGGCTTATCAAACTATTATTCAAACCCCTACATGTGTTGCTCCTTTTTCTCTAGTCTATGGTACTAAAGATGTACTTCTTGAAGTTTAGATTCCTTCCTTTTGCATCTCCCTTAAATATATTATTTCTAAGGATTATTTCCATTAGGAAAAATTAGCCCAACTCAAACTCTTGGACAAGCATCAATCAACTACCCTTAAACATCTTCAATATATCAAGAATGAATAAAGCATGCCTATAATAAGCATCTAGAATAATGTGAATTTAATATTGATGAACTTGTCTTAAAATAAATTCAACATGTCACTAATATGTTAAAAAGTAAAAGGGGAAAATTTACTCCGAGTTGGCTTGGACCATATATTATCACCCATAACTATGGATCTAGGGCATATTTCTTGGCCTATCTTGATGAAAATTTGGAACAAAAATATATTAATGCATTTCATTTTCATCCTTTCTACTATTAGTAAATCTTAATCACCTTGGTCTACCTAGTTTAGTTTTTGTGTTTCATATCCCTATTATTCTTATACCAAATAATGATATATAGAGACATGTGTTTATTCGGTAACATTTCCCTTTTATAACCTTGAATATGAATACCCTAGATTTATTTATAGCATGGTCTAATTGGATAATCTTCTCCTATAATGGGAATCCAACCCATTATTCCTTGAAATCCATAGCTATCACTAATTAATTTTGATAATAAGTGTATTATCTTATGTAACAAATCTTTGGGAAATTATTTTAGGATACCTAAGGACAATCCATAATTAAATAATAACATTGGGATAAAAATAAATAAAAAGCTTCTGTAAGACAAAGCAAAATAAATAGACAACTATGAGATCTACAATATATATATCAAAATCATAGACTTCTCCCTCAAATGACAAGTAATTTAAAAAGCATATCTAAAAAAATATATACCACTCACTCAAAGGATGGCTATCATGATAAAAACATCCCAATAATGTTTCCTATATTGATTAGCTTTATTTAATTTAGCAGACTTCCCGCATTGATTAGTCTCTATGGATTGACACAAAAGGATTCTAGTTTTGACCTTAGTTTTGGGTATATAAGATGAAAACATATTTTTCTTAATAATCCACTTTCTCTCAAATCCTAAAATAAAATCCTAGAGTTTCTCATCTTAAAATCAATAAGATCCTAAACTTAGTTGACCTATATTTGTTAGGATAATTATTAGCAGTTGGGTAAGGATGCACATGCATTCCTTTTAATAATTTTTATTGCGTTATGGTATGAGCCAATAATGATAAATAAATCCCTTTGTAAATTAAATTTATGCTAATTAATTACAATTTTTTACATAAATCAACAAATATCCTAATCTAGTAATTCAAAAATCTATAAACATGAAATTAGTAATTTATATATTGCACCATAATAATCATAATCCTTAAACATTTTTTCACAATACATCATGTAATCCATAATCACATTGCATAAAATATATAATCTATAATCAAATAATAAATTACATCCATAATCCCTAGTCACATCACATAAAACCTATAATCCATAATCAAATAAACAAATATCCATCCATAATCCATAAACATATAATCAAAGTCACATCCCTATTAAATTAATCATGAACATTTTAAACACTAGTATATACATCAAAATTACATCCATAATAAAATAATATTCATGATCCATAAGCATTTTATAACAATTAATCCATAATCAAATAATCTAATCAAAACTCATAATCATAAACATCCATGATCCAAATTATATCCATAATACCCATAATCCATAAACATTTTAAATATAAATCCATCACATGTAACAACTATAACAAATCACATCATCTAAATCCATGAAATGTAAGCATATATGATCAACATAATCCATAAACATCCATAATACATAAATGAAAATTGATGTCAACATCATACCTCATAATCATAAATCATATATATAAACAATCAGTGTACATCAAAGTATTTGTATACATGTCTATGGCTCTCTAGATAGTAAAATGAATATAACTACATCAATAAATAGGCTACTATGTAAATTTTATCCTACTCAAGTGGATACTCTCTAGGGTTCTACCACTATCTCCACTCCCATCACCTCCCCCATCTCCTCCTTTAACCCTATCGCTATCTCTCCTCTGGGATACACTCACCATGCACATTGACCCTATATGAGTGCACCTAGAAGACTTGCCCTATGTAGCAAGATGGAAATCATAGTGAAAAATCTCTATATGTAGATCAAGTATGATTTACTGATAATATCTCATCTCCACTACTAGTTCCCTATATCTATCAATGTTTACAGTCCCCACCTATCTTATACTCATCCCAACCACCCATATAGCTATTTTCACTAATGACTCTCCCTCCCCCTCCTCATGTTGTCTCACTCTACTTGATATCAATCCTCAGCCTCCACTTCTATATGATGACTCAACTTCAATGAGTCAAAACCCACCTATAGTGTATCCAATTAGGTCTAAAGTGTGTCACATTCAATCTACACTATAGTAAGATCCCCCTATGTTGTATCTAGTTGTCCCTATAAAGTGATACAATGGGACCTCAATATATCACACTTTATGATAATCTTAGATTTGTTAGTCTCTTACTCTCCCCCATCTTCCTCATCTCCCATTTCATCCTTTCCTCCATCCTCCTTAGCCTCCATTTTGTCATCCCCTCCCTCTTGGTACAGATACACCACCTTATCCTACCTCATTACCCACTATGTTTTAAATGCTAGAGTTTACCCCACATCCTCCATATCATCTCTTATTAGTTTTAGTTCTTATTTCATAGGGACATCTATAGTGACTAGCCTTGAGAGCTCCTGCTCTATGTTGTCCTACCTATACACATGCAAGGCACATGGAATACCCTATACCAACCTAGAATGCTATTATACTCACCTAAAGTGGAGATAATCTAGGTACTCCATACTTCTCCCCATCACCCACATCTCCATTCATATGCATATTAGCTCTATCTCCACCCTAATCCATGTAGGAAATTTAAGATAAGGGTGCCAAATGATGTCTGCATCTATCAATCCCTCTAGAACCCCATGTTAGTAATTGAGGTCCCAGATGATACCTTCTATAAAATCTCATGCCAAATTAGCATTCTATCATAAGAAGGCCATGTTGAAGTAAATATCATACCACTATATCCATGGGGTACCAATGACCCACACTATCCTAATGTGTTCATAATCCCAACACTATAAAATAACAATCACATCCAAGCCATATCATTTTTGGGTCCTCTAACCCCAAAGCTCTTTATAAATATGTGCTAGCAAGGTGGACACCCATGAAAAAACTATCTTATGTTCTAACATATCTATGAAAACCTTAGTCAAACTCTATGAAAATATGCCTCCCCATGAGTCTAGGAGTGCATGACAGGATATAGACAACAACATCATGGTAAGTACACCTCTCCCCACTATATCAGCCATATATATAGTATCAAAATCAAATCCACTAGAAATAAATTTGATATCCTTCCCATCCTCACCATATAGGCATGCTAGTATTTATTCCTATCCTTACTCATTTATAGGTACTATGGGTGCACCTTACACCAAAATTCATAGAAACTAGTAGATGTTCTCTTTGGTAATGCTCATCTCCCTTGCACGAAGTCAAAATGTCCTAGTTGTAATATCCTAGTGCTCTAATAAGGTAACCAAAAATATCATATCTTGATGGATTAATATATAGTGATGCACTCCTCCTAGGCCTATGGCCTCCAAATGGGTCCAGTCATCATCACCAAGTTAGACTCATAGTCACTCTAGTAAGGGAGGCACTTAATACTACATTTGTAGTAAAGTTCATGCATGTCACTAGCATCACCTATACATGTAAATTATCCTAAAATATTTAACTTATCCTAAACCTAGACTCTAATCTAATAATTTCACAATTTTTATATGAATTAGTATCGATCCCTTATGTATTGACACTATTCCATAAGGATTGGCACCATTTCATGAAATGACATCACTTCCCAATGAATCATTACTGATTCATGGGAAATCAACACTAATTCTATATAACCATCCTACCCTGGTCATATCCTTATCTTACCTCTAAAAAAGCCAAAAAATTTAAAAATTTAATAAAATAATGAACATACCTTATCATGTGAGTACTATCATCACCTTAATCCATTGGTGCTAGCCTCCATTTCATCTCGTAACATACTCCTCATTTGAGCTCTCATGCATCAGTTAATTTTTACAAATAGAAAATGATCCCTTTTTCATGTTAGATTTGCTTATATACCTAACTTCAGATTGGTTCTAATCTAATTTAGATCAGTGTCAATTTGGTAGACCACCACTGATTTATTTTAGATCAGTGTTAATTTTCCCTTTTTGTACTACTTGTAATTTTACATACATCTAACCCTACTCCTTAGCTTTATCTTAGTACCTTTCCACATCTACCTTATTATTTATCCTATACCATTTTATGTTTATGGATTTTGACACCCTGTTAATCCCATAGCTTGCATAAGGCATGCATTCTTTTGAGTATCTCCCCTTATTGGGTCCTGGGAGTGCAATTTCTCTTAAGAATAGCTATCTATAGGTACCTTTCACACTTTATAGCACACTAGATGCTTCATTCATCCAAATATTATCAATTGTCCTCTTATTTATCCTTATTTTAAAGCACTTGTTTTAAGTTATGGAATTTTATTATAGGATTTACCTTGGGGCATCTCTACCTATATTACCTTACATCTTATTAGTGAAAAACATACACTTCATGTTAAGCATTTGTGTTTATTAAAGATCATCTATTATCTACCCATCCCATCCATTATTCCATTTTTAAAACACATCATCCACTCTTTATCCTATGTCAAATCTTTATTTTAGGGGGGATACCTCCTCACACAAACTTGGGGTATTAGACCTCTCATGGTTTTTGTCTCATGACATGTATTACATAGTACTCCATAAAAATGGGAAAATGTAAACACTATAATTTTGTACCTTATATATGATTAATTATGTGTTTTAGGCCCTTATTTTTATTTAATCTCCTAAAATAATCTTTATCCTAATGTTTATTATATTTACCATTCATAATTTGGTAACTTGCCTTTACTATTACCTTTCTACCCTCCCTATCCTCCTAAATCCATTAATAACCTAGGGAATTAACCTGTCAACCACTTTACCCCCATATGACTTCATTAACAACAACCCCACACTCATCAAATCTAATTTTACCAAATGGTTAGAATAAACCTACAAATTTAGGGGAATTAGCATTGATTCACCCATGATCGATACCAATTCTCTAGATCAACATCGATCCATAAATACACAACAAACCTTTAGTGTCAGGACCCAAAAACTCTAAACATTGAATTACTTCTATATTTCTTCAATATTTAAGAATGAATTTAATGACACTCTACTAGAATTATATTACATTAAACATTCATCCTTTATCACAATCCTAAATAACTATCTACATTCACGAGGAAAAGTTCATTCTATTTGAAACCCAGGTCAAAGGTAAGTAATTATATTATTTATCTCCTTTCCTATTAATCTCTATGTTTTTATCTACTTACTCAATATTTAAAATTACATCCATATCCCTTAGTATTCATTAATCAATCTATATTATCCCATTTATTCTCTATTTTAATTAAGCTTATATATAAATAGAATCGACACCAATTCATTCTGAATCAACACTGATTCTATAGATCAACATCAATCATATTAGGATCTACATTGATCCACTAGGTTTAATTTTTAGAATTTGAGACCTTAATCTCAAACCCATATATGCAATCCTTACTAAGTTTTTTCCTTTTAATATGGACTTTATATGTAGATGACTCTACCAAGATATTTCATGATGTAATCAATATCACAAAATTTCCCATAGTATCCCAATCCCTAATTGTTGATTAGTGTGACATAATTTTTGAACTAGCTTTCTATGCTATTTTTTATTCTCCCTCTTTTGAAGCCACTACCGATCAACTAGATGTTATACAAGATGATGTAAATTCTACTATGGCTTATTAGGATTAATATTTTGCTTATATCGATAGCTTAAACAAGGATTGAATATTGATTATCATTGTTATCATATATTTATTTATTATAATTCCATATGTTGTTTATCCACTTGATTACATAAATAAGTGAATTGACATCCACTTGACGAATCTTACAAATTTTTGGGACTAGTTTATAAGTAGGTACCTTACCCAATTATCTATTAATATACTTTTGTCTAAGTTGTTTATACATGTGTAGGTTATTCTTCCCAGCCAAAAAGAATCTCCCTCATTTGTTGGATTCAAAGTGGTGTGTAACATTTCCTAATCTCTAGGTATTCATCATAAACCTTGATTTTAATTAAAGTTTTTAATAATTAATTTAATTTAAAATAAAAATGAAAAACATACTATAATAATATGATATGGCAATAGATTGGGGTAGGTATCATTACCATATACGTGTAGTGCTTCCTACTTTCTCACATAGGTACCTAATATTCATAGTAGACTAAAAAATATCTAAGGGGTCCTAAGGAATGATGAACATGTTATTGGAATGAATCCCATTTTAATTTTCATGCATACTAACCTTCATGGGATGATACTTATACTTCACTAGTTATCCCAAACTTGCATTGTTAGGTCAAGCTCTCTAGGGTCATTGATGTTAAAACTCTTTTAGTGTTGGAAACTCAGTTGAATGTATTGTTTATAGTAAATATTAATTTTTCACCTTGGTACTACCCTTTACTCCCAACCAACCATTTCATTTACACACTTTATAGGAAGGTATGCTTCTAAATCTTTTCCCAACTTCTATAATTCTTATTCTCCATATATTTTTGACATGTTTCAGAATATGACAATTTTATTTTACCTATCATTAGAATAAAATATACATCTATGAGTTGTTATGAGATTAACTCTTAGTTATTGCCTTATATTTATCAAATATCCCTTAGTTATGTTTAGTATTTTAGGTTTTCTATTCATTTTTTATGTTCCATCTTGTTTTGTTTCTCTAATTATCTCATGTTTTACCATCTTTGATTGGGTATGGATTGTTACTTTTCCTTTATAAATGTTTTTTATATTAATCATTTTATATTTTTCCATATTTGATTGAGTATATATTGTTACTTCTCTTTCACATGTTGATTACATTATTATGTTTCATAAATCCTCAAGTTTAATCTATATTGTTTCTTTTATTATTTTGGATACATTATGGGTCTTTCAATAATTAGTAGCCTTGTATTTTTAGTTACCTAATTTTCCTTCCCTTTTATTATTCACATTCATTAGTATTTTATTCCTAACCTAGCCTTTGTCATCCTAGCTTACCAATTTCCCAAGCGCTTAAATATGTTTTATGAGTTTTTCATTTAATTTGGCCCTCTTACAATTAATTTATTTTCTCTCTAGCCTTGTACCCATAGGGGTTGTCTAATGTAGTTACTACACCCTCCATGATCAAGACTATAAATACAAAATTTGACTAATGAATAATAAAGGCAATTTAAGGTATGCATATTTTACTTTAAACTATTTCATTTATTAACATTTATTTTAGTATTTCATTTTTGAGTTAACATAATTATTGTGTTTATATGTTATTCCCAAATCACCATCCCATACTACACTCTATTTACATGTGATGATATTCAAGTGGGTCATATGTATATATATAATATTTTTAAACTTTTTCATTTATTGGTGCTTTCTATCTTTCAAAAACTTATGAAGTTTCAATCTCCCTAACTTCATGCCTTAAAGGGTGCACCGGGAAAGGGGTGGGAAAGATGTTGGTGCTTTGTGATAGATATTGTTGCTTATTTACCATTCCTACATATATTATATAATCCTCTTATTTTATCCCCTAATTTTTATCCTTCTATATTACATCTTCTAATTATATCAGGACCCATAATTTCCTAAAATATCAACCCATTCAATGTAGTTTTATCCATCATCCATCTCTTCCCAATTAAATTGATCAAATTGATGTAATTATGAACATTAAGACATAGTATTCATAACTAAATTGGCCTAGCTAAACTAGTTAGAGATTAGTTAGATTATTTAGAACTAAATTGAGTTGGAAAATAACAACTTAATCTTTATAAGGGACTAGGATGATTCACCACTATAAATAAAAATTACCATTTCACTCCAATAGAGAGGAACATTCATTTTTACATTTCTATTACTCACACTTTTTCCCTAAGTCTACATTTGGTAGAGTTATTGCTTAGATATTTTATTGATGGAAAGCTTGTCTTGTGTAATATTTGATGCAATATGAGGAGTCCTTTTAGCCTGTAGCTTGATTTATCCTTTGATATCCTTACAAACATAAAAATCTCTTTCAAAAAACCATTGACTAAGAGGGATATTTAGGATCAACAGGTCTTATTCAAGGCTAGTGTATTATAAATTTAGCTCTTTAGTTTGGTAGATAAAAAATTTACAATTACTTGCTTAATGAATGTATCTCCTTGTTTAAACTTTCTCTACTCTTATACTTGGTCTAGATTTAAGATTGTTTGAACTATCCATTTATCCACATTAGGTATGTCAGGGCCCCATTTTAATAACATGAATCCATGACCATTTTGATATGTTTCTAACCTTCACCAATTTATTTACATTTCTTGTTTACAATGTTATATTATTTAAAAAATAGAGACAAAGTTATAGTTATTTCATTGTGTTTATTGCCTAGAGTATTTAGAACCCTTTCTCTTGACATCATTTTGTATGCTCATATTCCTATGTTTATAGATCCATTTGGTCATATCTTAATTCATTAAGTACCAATGGTATCTCTTTAATTTACCTTATCTATTTATAAATATGTATATAGGATAGTTGTAGGTAAATCTTAGCTCATTACATATGTTTACCACTCTCAAAAAATAACATCAAGAGAATATATATATATATATATATATATATATATATATATATATATATATATATATATATATATATATATATATATATCATTGTGTTTATTGCCTAGAGGATTTAGAACCCTTTCTCTTGACATCATTTTGTATGCTCGTATTCCTATGTTTATAGATCCATTTGGTCATATCTTAATTCATTAAGTACCAGTGTTATCTCTTTAATTTACCTTATCTATATATAAATATGTATATAGGATAGTTGTAGGTCAATCCTAGCTCATTACATATGTTTCCACTCTCAACAAATAACATCAAGAGAATATATATATATATATATATATATATATATGTAATTAGTATAATCTCAAAACTCCATAAAAATAAGTAATAAAATACATTATCAAACATTCCTAAATTATTCAACAATCAAGAAAGTGATTAGCCCCAAAATGACATCATGATAAGGACCACAATATTTATAATAAAAGGATGAGACATTGGAAAAAAATAATTTAATCTAAGACAAACATGGGAGGATTACAAGACTATAATCCTCCCTTATGTCCACCAAGTGAAAAAGTTTAGTTACCATTTATTTAATATTCTTCCCTCAAACCCCCATATAAAATTCACCAAACAAACAAAACAAAATTATTTCAATGCAATAAGATTGAATGACTAACAAAATAATAATAGAAGAAAAATAATAAAGAATAAGTTCCTCATAATTTAATAGATCTCATAATTATATAAAATATTTTTGAAATTTTGCCAAATTTAAATTTTCCAATTATCACTCACATATCCTAAGACTTTCTCCTCAATCCTTCCTCACCAATAACTCTACCTTAAAAATAAAAAATATCTCTTAACACATAATATGGGAACCATGCCCCTCTTATACTTGTATTTACTATTCTCAAACTTCATTTAAAATCAAAATTAAATAAAATTACATTGATATTTTCCATAATCTATCTACTAATTTTAAAGGCTTGATTAATCACCTAGGAAAGCCAAGACATTTCCAAACCCCTCTATAAATGTCCCTTATTAAAATTTGAGTTTTACAAGTGGCCATACATTAATGGAACCTAAAGCATTATCCCAAATCATCTAAAAAAATCTAATCAATAAGGGTCAAATGGGAAAAGGTTCTAAATAAGAATAAATATATTAGATCTTTATAAAACTCAAAATTAACTTCAAGTTCAATAAATCAAACAAGACTAGGAAAAATAGAAACACATTTAACACCCTATGGAAAATGATGGTTAATATTTGATATATGTATTTAAATTTCCCTCACTTGGTCTCCCTATACATACACACTCAAGAACACATCAAAATGTTCTTCACCTATTTTTAATGAAGCAACTGAACTAATTATATTGTAAGAAACATTATATATATATATATATATATATATATATATATATATATATATATATATATATATATATATATATATATATATATTCACAAGTATATTCATAAACATTATATGGATAGTAATATGTCAACATTTCATGTGAAATAATTATAAAGGTATAAGTATTCATTTTATTAAAAAAAAATTATATTAGTGAAATAATACAACAAACACTATTAAATAGGAAAGGTAGAAACTAGACCTTACATGCCCTTCCCCTTCTTAGACTTCCTCTTGAAATTTAATGAAATGTTTGAAGTATAGTTTCAAAGTTGTTAAAAATATCTACAAATACCATTGAATCAACTCAGTGGTCTCTCTAAGATAGTGATATCATATATTAACTAAACAATCACAAAGTATGATAATAAATAAATATAAATATCCATGGCCAAAGATAGATAAACTCCACTAATTGGTGAGTCATGTTACAAGGCATAATTTTAAGTCTAGTTTGTCAAGGTTTTATTCCCAAGAAATGAAAACATATAATTAATAATGATTTATTTCAAGTTTATTATAACTTAATGGTAATTGAATGTATAATAATTTTCCAAGTGTCATTTCTAAGTAAAAGATAAATATTTATTTATTTATGTTAGACGAGCAATAGAATTTTAATTTCCTTATTGTGCCATTTTTATTATGACAATAATGGATAAAATTATTCAAGCACATGAAAACCACAAGCTTAAAAATAATAGACAATTTAAATATCAAGACTTTATTTAATCACCATGATAGATAATAATGTCTACATATCAATCAATGAAAACTGTTTATGAGGACTTTGAGAGTTTGATTTATCATCATTTTCGAAACCCTTCACATAGGTATAATAGGAGGACTTTGGATATTATATCATATCTTCCAAAATTATATTTAAAAATTCTATTATGAATAATTTAGAAATTAAATCTAATTGCTAGACCTTAACCACTCAAAATATTAAGAGGAATAATCATCCCACTGCCCAAACCCTAGTCACTCAAACTACTAAAATGAATTTGGATATTCATCCCTATGACAAAACTTTAATCACTAAAATAATATGTTGTAACTCCATTAGGATACATAAAAGTTAATCTATTGTTTAAAATCCATAAATATTAATTATAACATCACCAATAATCATTTGTATATTCCACTTTTTGACTAATAAATGAATCTAAAGTAATAAATGCATAAATATATTAACCCACTAGTTAAAATATGATCCATTTAGTTTTAAAATAGTCATTAATAGAACATTAGATGAATATTTATCATGAAATGAATAGTATAAAGAGAAAATTACATCATTACATTTGAATGATACTCATTTATAACTATAAATAATCTTACAACCATTTATATAATAGTATTCATAATTATTTATAGGTCTCATAGCCACTATTATGTTAAATAGTCATTAATTATAGTGTACTACATATTGCATTTCAATATTAAATCAAATATAAAAGACAAAATGTACATCAATACAATTAATCCTCATAAACAACTCAATTATCCATATAAATATCCATGAGTGTGACTCTGAAATGGTTGAATAATTGAAGAGAGGAAGAACATCATTGATATGATTTTACTCCAACCACAAACCATCGGTCTCTTATACACATCCCCACTAGGAGTATCCCTTCCCTTCATAGAGGGTAAAATAAAAAGAGTGAGGATATCAAGAATTCAATTGAAACCCATGCATGTAAAATAACTAACACATATATAAGTCACATAAGCCATGAAAAATAATATTTTATTTAATATGACATCACACATACACATGCACACTATAATGACAATGTCTCATCTATAACATTAATTTATTCAAAATTTTCATTATATAAATCAGATATTTCATGGATCTAAGTCAATTCTACTCATACATACTCTCTACTAATGAATAATAATCTATCATATGATACCAAGGGGTAGATATATGAGTTGCATGCCAACACCCTCATATATCTATCACTTGATATAAAATGAAGCATGAATAGTAATTTCACATACATAATAAAGGTATAATAAATATAGATTACATCATACTATTAATAAAAACAAATTATGTGATACAAGGTATAAATAATCATCTTTCTCAACAATCACATTGTTACGAACAATTCAACCAATAATGACACATATATAGTTTTCAAGTTATTTTCAATTAATCACATTCAAAACCCAAAATATGCTTAAATGAATAAAAGAAAAAAATATAATAATATATAAACTATATCAATTTTAGAAACTCTTCTCTTTTACTTGACAAAAAATCACATAAGATTTGATGGAATATTAACTATAAATAACACAAAACAAAAGGTAGCTTATAAACACAAGTGAAGTCTTCTAAGACTCTATTATACTTTTAAAAAAACCTTAAGATTTTTAAATCTTATTTCATAAAAATATCATATTTTTATCTAATACAAATGTACAACTCAATACATTATATTCAACCATACTGGTTCATAGTTTCTAAATAATCATTACAAAAGATATAACATCTAAAAGTGTGTTTTTAACATATACAAACTCTTCACTCATTCTATTTATTCATGTTCATTTAAAATAAAAGTATATCCAATGAAAAAAATATCCATTTCAAATGCATAAAATGAACTAAATAACTATGCTAAAAAATTTATGTTATACTCCTACAATTGTAAATGATTTCCTAATGGAAATATATCTGTGTTTAACTTATATCACAAGGTTTTCACTTTATTCATGTTTTTATACACAATCAAGTAAATACACACACACACACACACACACACACACACACACACACACACACACACACACACACACACACACACACACACACACACACACACACACACACACACACACACACACACACACACACACACACACACACACACACAAACACACACACACACACACACACACACACACACACACACACACACACACACACACACACACACACACACACACACACACACACACACACACACACACACACACACACACACACACACACACACACACACACACACACACACACACACACACACACACACACACACACACACATACATTTTATGTTATAATCCTACAATTTTAAATAATTTCCTAATGGAAATATATTTGTGTTTAACTTATATCACAAGGTTTTCACTTTATTCATGTTTATACACACACACACACACACACACACACACACACACACACACACACACACACACACACACACACACACACACACACACACACACACACACACACACACACACACATGTGCACATGTGCACATGTGTGTGTGTGTGTGTGTGTGTGTGTGTGTGTGTGTGTGTGTGTGTGTGTGTGTGTGTGTGTGTGTGTGTGTGTGTGTGTAATTTAGTTAAAAATAAAAATTCAATTATATGATATAGTGTAACTCAAATACCATGACATGGCTTATGTATCAATAGAAATACAGCTACAAGTTATCAAAACATACAAGAATTCCAATCCCTCTAAACTCAATTTTATTGTCTCATTATATTGTTCATTCTTTTATATACATCTAAATATTATTTTTGTAACCATTTTATACATCCCTAATAGTTTTCACAAGTTTCCAAGGGTCTACTATTATCAAAAATGTACTTAGACTTCATCTATTATATCTCATTTTGATAATATAAAGGTCTATACAAATATTTCCTTAGTATATGCATCTAAATATTTTATATAAGATATACCACTATGGGTATAAAATTTAAAATAAAGCCTTCAAATTATGATAGTCCTTAGGTCAATAAGACTTCTCAGTCATTACATAGTCCAATGTTTCTAAATAAATTTAAGATCTTGTCCATATTACTACTAATCGAGGATGGATTAGGAAAAATAAAATTTACATAATCAATTGAAGAAAGTCTCGATAGCAATAATACACAAGTCAATGACTATCTAAGTCACGTACAATTTAGATATTTGTAGTGAATATATTTCTCAATGGTGGTTTGATAGTCACTAATCATTATATTATTTTAAAAGAAAAGACTCAACTTCATATTTATAGGCATGTGCATGGAACCAAGTTTCATCCCCAAGTAGATAAAGATGAAACCCTAATTTTACCACCATATACATTCAATTTTATTTTAAAAAAGGGATTGACATCATATTTATAGGCTTGTGGATGGAACCAAGTTTCATCCCTAGGTTTATAAAGATGAAACCCTGGGTTTTATCTACAAAATATACCATTACATTTATTCAATGAAATACATTTTTCAAACATATCAAAGAAACATATATTATTTTTGTTGTTTGCTCCAATATGATCTTTATCATGAAACACCCATGAGATTGGGCATTCCCTAAAAAGGGGAAGGTGGGGAAAACTAAAAACTTTCATCCTCCATTTTAGGATTGACCTAGGATCAGCCTAGGACACAACTATGGGTATTTGAATTCACAAATATAGTCTACATGAATATTCTTCAAGATATGTATGATCACCACCAAAGGCTCAATCTAAATCCTTACACACTGGTCAAATGTTTTAATGAGAATTTGAATATTAAGATTATTATTTATAAACATAAGGTGAAGGGTATTTCAATTTGAAAAAAAAACAAAAAATAAAGGGAAGGGTAAGGTAGAAAAGGGGAGCTTTTGTGTCTAAAATGAACTCAATGCATTTATCATTGAATCGAGTGACCCTACCACAGTAATACCACTATAGAATGAGTTTCACTAAATTTTTACCTCGAAGAACATATAGTGTGAATACTATGAGGGAATGGGGAGTATGTCTTCAATATGAGCTCTCACTAATGATGTGTACTAGGATTTTATATTAGAATACACATAAATACCATATGATAATTTGTAAATTAAATCACAAATTATCATCACTACCAAAAGGGAAACAAAAGGAATCACATTAAGATTATAATAGCAAAGCACATCATAAGTGTGGCACAAAAAAAAATAGAGTATTCATTTAATTAACCTAGCATTGATAATCATTCAAACATGAAGATGAAAGAAAATTGAAATGTAATATAAACCCTCTTGAAAAGGATAGATATTGTATTCATTAAAATAGTAAAATGATGTTACAATAATTTATGTGGGCCAATTTTATATTCTATATTGAATAAATAAAAGTACGTGAAATCTTGGCTATAATCTAATAGTAATTTTGACTAATTTCTAGTTAACCCTATATTACAATATGACTCTTCTTTATATAGATAAGGATAGGGCTCACCTACATAAATAATGAGGATTTCATCTTGGACCATGATGGCCACTCATTATAGTTATAACCATATTTCAAAATTTAAAACAAGACAATCCCTAAAAGCCTAAAATATATTCTTGGGGGACCACTTAATTGACATGAGGAGGTGGACAAGCGGGCTTGGCTCATATCTAATTTGACTTGGCTTCCCTAACTTCTAGTGAATTTTCCATAAAGTCAAACTCCTTATCTATTTGGGAAATACTCAATGGGGGCTCTTTAAATATTACCTTAGCTTGAGCTTCCATTTTTTAATATTGGAAGGGTGATTCCATTCATTCTTGGATTTTAGAGACCTGGTTGATGCTATTTTTGGATAGTATTGATAGATATACCATAGCCTGGGCCCCTTCTTGGTTCACCTTAACCAATTTATCCCTTATAACCTAGTTGAATTGACCTAGGTAGAATATGAATTCCCCTTAGTTGAGCAAGGTGCCATCTAGGTGTAATATCACATAAATATTTACCTCTTTTAAATAGGTATATATATTCTTCTTTCTCTCTTCTTCTAAGTGTCTCATTTTGGTGCAGTCCATGGCCAAAAACTCCTCCATTTTAGTCATCTTATTTCCATTGTATGTTTTTTATAGTAGGATCATGCCTCTGTAAAACTCCTCTTAGAATTTAATATCCTCCTTATTAACCCATTTACAATATAGGTTCTCAATCTAGTCATGAAATACATCATATATCTAGTAGGTCCCCATCCAAATTATTACCACCACTACATCATAGGAGAAATTTACATTATATGTTTATTATAGTAGGATCATGCCTCTATAAAACTCCTCTTATAATTTAATATCCTCCTTATTAACCCATTTAAAATATAGGTTCTCAATCTAGTCATGAAATACATCATATATCTGGTAGGTCCCCATCCAAGAGGGAGTAGTATTCCTTGAAGGCATTCTTAGAGATATTAGTAACTTGATGCTAAGTTTTGGGTGAGAATATCAAGTATTGGACTATGTCCTTTATACATATGTAATTATTAAGGATGTTGCTTAATAATTCAATGTAAGGGAATGACTCTCATTTGGTTTCAACTATATGAAGTCTACACTTATTATAGGATCTAAGGGCATCCTCATACTCTACCTATTGGTCATCATCTGATCTTGAATCCTTAGGGACTTTAATTTCTTTGAATAAATCATTGTAGTGCTTGAATTTATTCAAGGCAACCAAGAATGTGGTATCCTTGTATTTAGGTTCAACCTTTAGGTTTGAGGATGATGTACCCATTGTAGTAGGATTAAGGAGAAATTGGGAATCTTTGAGTGTATAAGGCACAAAATATAAGGGTACACTATGGAAATTTAAAATAAAGGAGTTAAATATTTCTTCAAAGTTAGTGAGATTATCTTAGAATTTTATAAAGTCATACATACAACCCCCTATATTAATGGTATTTAATGACTCACTTGTTTCAAATTCAAATTTGAGTTAGTGGTTGGATTTTCTCTATTTATTTCTAAATACAGAGTTAAATTTGGAGTCCATGATCCTCTATTATCATCTAGATACAACAATAGTAATCGGATGTTTTAAAACTATCCAATTGGGCCTAAATTCCTATTTTATTAATTCCCAATATGTGTTAGGCATGTGGTCACATTTATTTGAAGCTTATTAAATAACACCCACTTTCCAACATGTGGCATCCATTTATTGATCCTCCTAATAATAGTTAGTATCTAGACGCATCTTCATACTCTAAGTCACTCCCTTAAGAAGGGTGATGTGTCACTTAAGGACATGTGTCACATCCTAATTATCTCTCTGATCTTATTCATACCTTATTCTAAATTTCTTAATTCCTTAGGTGGATACTAATTCATATACATACTAGGTGATGTGGTACCTTCTCATTTGACTTGGCCCTCTCAAGTTCTAACATATTTGATAGGTCTAGGTAATGGCCACTCTAACACATGGAAAAATGGAATATTCCCATTCAATCAATATCTCCCAAGATCTCACATATTTGAGAGATAAATAGGACTAACTACTCTAACATGTGGTGACATGGCACCTTCTCATTTAGTTAGGATCTCTTGAGCTTTGACATCTCTGACAGGTTTGGGGTACTAGCCACTTTGACACATGGAAACATGACACATTACCATTTGGTTAGATCTCTTATGCTTTAAAATATCTAATAGGTTTAAGGGACTATCCATTCTAACATATGGTAACATCACACATTCTCATTTAGTTAGGCTCTCTCAGAATTTAACATGTTTAAGAGATCTGGGGGACTGGCTACTCTAACACATGGCAACTTGGAACCTTCCCATTAAGCTATAATATATTAGGATTTGACATGTTTGATAGGTTAAATGGACTATCCACTCTGACATAAGATGATGTGGTACCTTCTTATTTGGATTATCTATTCTAGGCTTTGACATCTTTGATAGGTCTAAGGGATTGGCCACTCTAACATATGGTGACATGACACCTTCCCATTCTATCGAGATATTTAAAGTTCATAAAGAAAACTTAGTAAGAAAATGAAAAGGAACACAATAAATTAAAAAATTACTTGTCAATTACATATATTTTAATTCATCATGAACAATGATGATTCTATTGCTCTGGGAATCGAATGAGACTCTAGGAGATTCTAGTGAAAGCCAACCTACAATGTTAATGACATGATTCATAAAAAAAAAAGCATTCCCTAGTCCTAAAAATAAAAGAGGTCAATTCCTTCTTGAAAAAATTATAGTGACATGTATTCTAAGGATTCAAGTGGGTGTTGTTAATAAGAACAAAAGAAAGGACACTGAATCTCTAGTTTGTGATATTTTTATAGGGATCCCTCATTTTTAATAAATGGGGGTGTGTTGTCTACAAAAAATGGTGAGTTTCACTAGGAAAGTGATGATAATCATTTAAAACCTAACCAATTTATTATTTTTCTTTATTCAAAATAGATATTATAAGAGGGAAATTTATTCTCAATAGAAAAGATGAGGCACTAAAGTCTCATAATAACAAGTGGTATTATAAGCTTCCACCTTATGGACAACCACTAGTGTGTGTAAGGCATAATTTTCATTTTCCATTCACTCCCAAATTTTATCTGAGTAATCAAGGTTGGATTTTTTTGATGACTAAATGTGTATCATAGGTGGCTAGAGTGTTTAAGAAACACTTCTCATTTTAAAATATTGAAGAACTTAATACATGAGTTACAGGTTGTGATAATCCTATTATCTTTGATGAAATAAAGGTAGAACAAGTGATTGTTCACAATATTTATATTAGTTGGTGGTTGGGAGCCACCATGCATAAATATCATATCTATGTATAATATGTATGATACTATGATAAGGATGATGAATTATGATTAATAACTAATCTAAGATGGATATTTATAATGACAATTAAACAAAGGTGATCTAGTTAATAAAAATTTAAGGGAAGGGTATGGAAGAAAAGAGATGTTGTTGATCCTCATTCCAAAAATCATGACAAAGTTCAAATATGATTTGGGCATGCACTTAACTAATGTGTAACATTGAATACCTTAAGCCTAAATCCTATCACACATCAGGAAACTCCTAAGGAAAGTGGAAATAATATAAATAAGAACTAGTTCACTTTAAAGATTTACCCATATGAGAAAACAAAATTAGCCCAAATGTAAGAAGAATAAGAAAAAAAAATGAACCTAAGGACTATCAATCAACCCAACATTATCATAAGTTAACAACTCTACAATAAAATGTACACATTAAGAATTCATAAGAACTATTCAAATCTAGAAATCATAACAACAAGTGAGAGAGAAGCCATGATAATAATGAACACAAGAAAATAATGGATAATGTTTGCATAATTTCTTGCTTATATAAATTCCTCCTAGTTTACAAAGTAATTTGTCTCTAAAAACTCCCTCCCTCTTTTGACAATTGACAATGCTCCTTTTATAATATATAAGGCAACATGTTAATTAGTCTCATATAATTATATTTGTAAAAGTGTATAGGATAGGTTTCCTTTTGTTATACTCTACAAAAATTAATTTTTATAATGGAAAAAATTATAGACAATGTGCTCTTACAAATTGAACATGTCTATAAAAAATAATATCCTCTTTCATAATATTATACAGTGCTAGTTACAAAATAAAATTCTTATTTCATCTAAATTTGGGACCCATTGGCTTATTATGGGTTGAATCATCTTCATATAGGAAAAAATCAAGCTATTTTTACTTTATTATGGTGAATACATTGTCTATCCAAGGCTTACCAGAAGATTTCATAGTGATCAAATGATGGCATCATTTGGATTTTGATTTTCATGGATCCACTAGATCTTTAGTTCTTATTACTTATCTACTTATGTGGCATTGTCTTGGCACCTGCATGGCATTTTTGTGGTAAATTACTCATTAAAGTTTAAAAAAATGACTGTTACCCTTTGAAAATATGATTTCATCTTGCACCATCATATTGTTTTTCATGGATCAACATTGTTTGTTGATCTTCATCCTAATATTTGAATGCCACTGGCTAAAATATGTATTTGGCCTTGAGGTTGTGCCTCTTAGTAGTCTCATGGGCCTCCTGAGCTACATTGAAAAGTCCTTATTGATCTCATACCATCAAATTTATTGGATACAAATCAACATGGGCCATTTTTCTTCAAAATGTGCTTAGATTTTAATGTGTACTAAGCCCTGAGGTTGTGCCACTTGGTAGTCCCACAGGCCTTCTAACCTTTGTAACTTGTTAGTTGAGTTAGTTAACCCATTTTTTCAATGTGGAAATCCTACATTAACTCAAATATTTATTTAAGAGTCTTGATTTTATATAATCTATTGATCTATATTTGTACACTTGAACACATACCTTTGATCCTTGGTAAGGTGTTTGATGCTTAAATTAGGGTCTATAACTTGACTTCATTCATAAATTTTACCACATAGGATTAATCTCATTTGAATTAACATAATTCATTTAGTCATGATCCATGGTATGATCCATCATTGGCTACTAATAATCCTTTCAATGAACTCGTGAAATCTATCACTATCTTGGGGCTTTGAATAGCCAAAGTTCACTATGCTCTATTGGATTAACTTTGTCTAACTAAACATGGGTTTTTGATCCTATGAACAATAATAGTGTTTAAGTTAGGTCTCAAACATATATGGAACTTAGGATGAAATCTTAAGATTAAGGTCTTGTTGATGTTAATAAACATGAATAAGACTTTAAGACTAAGATTTTAGTCTAAGTTATAACAAAAACACTATGCATATAATAAATACATAATGTAAAGTCTTAACCTAAGGTTTTTATCATATTAATAAATATAATAATCCTTAGGATAAGACTTTATGCTAAGCCTTATAACAAAGGGACCATGTGATTATTTAGACCAAGCTAGGATTTTTAGCCTAAGGTTTGGTTGTGTTTAAAAACATGACCAAACCTTAGGATAAAAATTAAACTAAGTCTATGGTGTGATAATTTTCCCATGTAATTTTTAATTCAATTCAAAATGGGATACCTAGGTTAAAAAATTAGTCATGGCTTAAACATGAATCCAATTAATATTGAACCAACAACAAATAAAAAGTATCTCAAACATTAAACATAATTATTCCCTATTGATATTCCATTGATCCTATAACATAAGAAACAAGTTTTAGTGACATTATAAGGGGGTGAAGCCATGATCATCCCAAAAAACATGTCCATTAATCTAAGTGATATCTCTTTCTACATATAATAGGATATATTGAAGTTAGAGCATATGAAGAATAAGAACTTAAGCTAAAGCCTTAGATTAATGTTCTTATTTCACATTGATAAATAAGGATTCAATATAAAGTTTTAGGTTAAGGTTTAAACATATGAAAATGACCATGTCAAAAAAGAGTTTGATGAAATCAATGTCTCAGGGAAATTATTTTGGGTGAATTTTTTCAATATTTTTTTTGGTGTCAAGGGAAATATTTCAAATAAAATGTTTGAAACAATCCTCCTAAAGAGTCACTTGGTAGGGAATTTTCTTAGGACAAAAGTCCTAAAGGGAACTTTCAAAAGGTTTGAAGGGAAATTATGGAGGGTAAGGGGCCATTCCAAAAAGTTTGAAGGGTAATTTTAGAGGGCAAGTGTCTATTTTAGAACTTTTAAAGGGAAAATTTCACAAAGGTCAAAGGGTGTGTGTCATTTGGGCCATTGTTTTGGGCCTTTTGTGTCAAATAAAATGTCTGATGACAAAAATATGAAGGTTATTTTTATAAAATCCCTAAGGTTATGTCTAGAGATAAGGTTCCCCTTACAAAAATCCCAAAGGGTATTTTCAAAGAATTTGAAGGGTATGTTTAAAAGGCCAAAATAAAAATTAGACTAAACAAAAACATATAAAGGATATGTTCATTAAGGTAAAGGGTAATATGAAAAAGTCTTAAGGGTAATTTGGTTGAGAAAATAAGCCTTGACATAAAACATGAAATATAGGTCTATAGGGTAGATGTCTTTAACAAAACTTCTGAAGGGTACTTTCAAAAAACCTAAAAGTTAAGTTTTAATAAAATTGTTGTGGGAAATATGTTGAAAAAAGATAATTCCAAAGGATAATTTAAAAAAATAATAAGTCTAAAATAAATAGAATAAAGGGTAAGTACAAAGAGGCTGAAGGGAATTTATGTCAAGCAAAATTCTTGATAGAATAAGTCTATGTGGAATTTTTTTAGAACAAAGTATCTAAAAGAATATCTCAACATAGATAAGTCCAAAAGAATACTTTTGACATAGACTAATTGCATAAGTCCTAAAAGCATTCCTATACGAAATTCAAAAAGAACTTAGATAAAGTATCTAAATTAATTCATTTGAGATAAATCTCCAAAAGAAAATTTTGAAAGGTATGTCTAAGATATAAAGCCTAATAGTTAGAAACATAAAAAAAGGACTTTATGTTTAGATTAAACCACATGAATAATAGAAAGGTTCAAAATGCGAGCTCGAGACATAAAAGGAACTAAGCATGGATGTTAGACTAAGTTTTTTTCATGTTGAAAAACATGACTAAGCCTTAGGAAATAAAAATAAACTAGGCCCATAACATTATTTAAAATGTTCCCACAAAATAATTTCTTGCTAGATTCAAATCAAGTACTTAGATTAAGGGCTTCACTATTCAAATATGAATCTAAAAAAACAAAGGTTAGTAAAGATTCAAGTTAAAATATTTTTTTTGAAACCCAAGCATTGTTCATTCTAATTATACCTTATTAGACCTACAACCCAAAACATAGAGATCTAATGTTATCACTTTAGATAAGGGCAAACCTAAACCATGAACAAATATGTTAACCAAACTAGGCGTGGATGATATTCAAATAAAAATAATGTGTAATCATGATAATGACACTATGATCAAGTGAATCTTCAATTTTAAGTTACAAATTTACACAATTTTACACATGGGTCCCCATTTTTTAGAAATGGGGGTATGTTAACCTTAACAAATGGTGACTTCTGAGGGAAACATAACAATATGTTAGAATTCAAAGACTCTAGTTTAGAATAATAATTAAGTTACTTATTCCTTTTAATTAGGCAACATTATTAAGATTAGTTCATGGTTAGAACAAATATTTCACATGTAGAATTAGGATCAAATGTCAAAACTTAGTCATACTATGCATGTGCTTTGATTCCACTTACTAAATACCATATAATTTAGAAAACAAATTCTAGTTTCATATATTTAATCATTAAAATTGAATTTCAACATGTTTGGATATTCATTAAGGACTATGCTTAGCTAAAAGAAAGCTTAGGCATTACTTTGCTACCAACTAGGCATTTATATCTATGATAGAGATGTTTGTGGCTCCACTCAAGACCTTAATCCACTACCAACTAGGCATCCATAGCCCTAATTTAAATTACCTAAACCACCTCTACTTATAAATATTTTGATTTTGAAATAAGATCTTATTTTTGTATTTTTTAGATAATTTTTGGCTTTCCAGCAAAAGGTTGGGAACTAGGTTAACTAGGTTTAGGGATCTAGTCAAGTGTTTGATTTTCAAACAATCATCCTTGGCTGTAAACTTTATCCTAGGTGATTAATGTTTTTTAAGTATGATCATGACTATACCCTAATAATTTAAGCTTTCATATTACATGTTCAATCCTTTTTAAAACCAAGTTTAGATCAAAACAAAGTTTAATATTTTAAGGAATAATTAACTTACCCACCAATCTTTGTTAGCTTCTCTAAACTACAACATCAAACTTATACTTTGACAATCCATGATCAACAAATGTTGAGAAGTCATACCTACATTTTTGAACTTGTGGAATTCCTAAGTAATTAGATGAAACTCAAGCTGAGAATTGTCTAAAATGACTTATTTAAAATCAAGTAACAAATAAAAATAAAATAAACAAATATAAATAGTTACTATACACAAACAAGAGACAAGAAGGAAAAAAGTAAGAAACAAAGAACAAAAAATAAACTAAATTAAGATCTACACTAACTGCATAAAGTACTTACCTCCAAAATCAAATGAAAAATTATTTATTCTACTATAGAACCTTAAACCATGATCACTTCAATTTAATTACCTCTTCTTGTGGATAGGAACACTTGTAGTCTTGTGTCTTCTATGTGTTATAGCTTGGTCTCTTATCAACATTCTCAGATGCATGGATCAAAGATATGAATTTGAGACCCAATTATATTCTTCTAAAATTATTATACTTTACATTAGGAGTATTAGTTATATTTCATCTATAGATATATAGTGGCTTATATCATCTTCACTCAGTAATTGTAACTCAACTAGTATCCTTTGACTGATGTCTTCATTGGGTTGTTTCTAAGCTGGACATGGATTACCATTATTTTCATAAAAATATTCTAATTCATCCCAAAAGTATTCTTCATCTTGATCAATTAAATTATGTTCATATGGAATCTCATCATAAACATGTTAGTCCCATACTTCAGAATTAATGAAGTCTTATGAAATTTTTTGATCTATTTCACTTGCTTCATATTCATCATCAGTGAAGAAAGGCAACTCTTCTATCCAATTAGGATTCACATTATCTTGGTTTATGACCTCAAAAATAATATCATCTCTTGGGAATGCCAATTCATTAGTGAAATCCTTAGACAAAGCATCCATGTGTTTTTCTATCCCATCATCTACCATCTCTAGCTCTTTATCACCATTTAAGAAATCATGGTATGATTTATTATAGTGAACATAATATTCAAAAGGAATTATACATTTTAGAAATAAATCTATATGGGTTGTCCTTCTGACTAAATTCTAAATAAAGATAATCTTGTACTTGATCCATATCCATTTCGAGTAACTCTTCTTTTTCAACTACAGATGTTCTTAGGATGAAGTCTTGTTGGTCTTTAATTATAATCTCTTTTACATCTTCAGGAATACAAGTCATCTCATATGCAACTTCTTCAATTGGCTCATATTCATCTTCATCTTTATATTCATCTTCAAATGGGAAATCAGAGGCTTACATGAAAGATTTAGAAGTTATTGCAAAGCTAGATATCTCTAAAACAAAGTCTTGATTAGGCATAATTTTAGTTGTATCCCTTTCACCTTGAGATACTTCAAAGACATTGAAATTATCAGCCAAATATATATATATATATATATATATATATAAATCATTTATATGTTTTTAAATGAAAAATTATTATTGTTATCATGAAAACTATTTGGAGACCTTTTGAAACTTTGAGAGGCATAGTTTCTATTAGAGCCTTCCCCTACATTTCGTACTTGTTTTTACAACTGAAGAAATTTAGTGCTTATTTTTTGGAACATTTATAATATCAAGTCAATTGAATTTTTTGGTGTCCTAATATCATGAACTATAGTATTATTAATGGCTATGGGCATTATATTTCCATGATTTTGTGGATGAAGCCCACTAACAGTGTTATTTATGAACCATGGGTCCTAGACATGATATGTATGACTCAATGGCAATTGGTTTTGAATTAGTATTAAAGTAGGTCTAATAGGAATTATATTCATAATGGGAAAATTTAAATTGGCATTAGGCATGGAATATGTCATCTAACCTTGGGGATTCATTTGGTCATTAATGATCATAGCTTTAGAGTAGGATTAGATCAATGTGTTTATGACTGGAAGAGACATTTTTAGGAACATGGAGGTTATGGGATCTATAGATTAATTATAAATTTCTAAGGCTAAAGAATCATTGGGTCTATAAGGTGCTATGGTTTTATTAAACATTTTTTAGAACCAAGCATTGAAAGCTCTTATGGTTTCATTAATATCCCCTTTAAGTGTGGTGAACTACTGATACAAGACATATGGACTAATAATTTTTCCAAATTTATCAATTTAGACATTGATAAAGTCATCTCAACTAGTAATGAAATCCTCTAGAAGGTTAAGGAACCATTCATATACAACATCTTGGAAAGCAAATGGGAATAATTTACATGCTACATCTTCATGAACTACATTTAACAATCTCAAAGTAGCCTTGAATGAATTAATATTTTCTTTAGTAGTGACAACATTATTAAGATTGAATAAGGATAATAAATTTCAAAATTTTAAGGAAGATCATATACTATACCTGGCATGTTGATTGAAGAACTACCTAACCAAGCCATGCCTTGAACACATGAGTGCCTTGAACTAGTGACGTGTTTGAGACTTTAGGAATTTAACTCACCTCAACCTCACTTTGGAAAATTATATCTTGTGACCTTGAAACCTTTTTAAAATATGATGCATCAAACTTATTTTTACAAAGTACAATGATTAAGTTTGCACATTAAGCCAATTTTTTTCAAAAATACATGCAAAGCACAATTATTTTTAACTAAATGAGTTCAAAGATATGTATAGATTTATGAATGAGAGGGATATTTACACATCTAAGTTTAAATAAACTCAAATTTTTAAATAAGTAGTCAATATTTGTACAAAATTTATATTACTAACATTAAACATGGGGAATAAACAAATCATGAACTACCTTTACATGAACATGCATAAATATTCAAATAATATCAATCTTTGGCTAAAAAAAATCCCAAAGACTAGTTTAGAACACTAAATATTGATGATATTTATATAATTATTTTCAAAAATCACAAATATGTAAAGAATACATCAATAATTGATCAAAACACACCAAAATTATCAAAGATTCTATAAATTCATAAATATATAACTAAGGCCCTCCTTCTAATGCCAACAAAACTCCACATGTTCATGCCTAAATGATTAATAAACACTTATCATTTTAGAATTCTTAAGAACTCAACACATGGGTTACAAGTTATGATAATCCTATTATCTTTGATGGAATAGAGCTAGAACATGTGACTATTTCACAATATTTATATTAGTTGGTGGTTAGGAGCCATCATGGCCAAATAAAATATCTATGTAAAATATGTAGGATATTATGCTAAGGATGATGAATTATAATCAAGAAATAATATGTGATAGGTATTTACAATGATAATTAAACTAAGGTGACCCATTTAAAAAAGAAGCAAAGGGAAGGTAGGGCAAAACAGAGATCTTACTGATCCTTATTTCAAACATCATGATAAAGTTCAAATATCATATAGGCATGTAGTTAACCAATGTGTAACATAATATAACTTATGCCCAAATCTTATCATAGATCAAGTAAAATCATAAAGAATGTAGAAATAATACAAATAAGAACTTGGTTCTCTTTAAATATTTACCCATGTGAGTAAATAACATTAGCCCAAATAGAGGAAGAGTAAGAAAACAAAATGAACCTAGGGACTTCTAGTCAACCTAACATTGGCACAAGTTAACAACTCTAAAATAAAATGTATACACTAAGAATTCATAAGAACCATTCAAATCCAAAAATCAAAAAAAGTGAGAGAGAATACATGTTAATAATGAACATAAGTAAATACTAGATAATCTATATAGAATTTTTTGCTTATACTAATCGCTTCTAATTTACAAATTAACTTGTCTCTAAAAATTCCCTCCCCCTTTTGACAATTGACAATGCTCCTTTTATAAGATATAATGTAGCATGCTTTTCAGTTTCATCTAATTACATTTGTATAATTGTATAGGATAGGTGTCCTTTTATTTTATTCTAGAACAACTATTTTTTATAATGGATTGACTTATAGACAATATGATCTTACAAATTGCACATGTCTATACAAAAATAATATCCTCTTTCAAAATATTATACAATGTTCATTAAAAAATAACATTCTTATTTCATCTAACTTTGGGACCCATTAGCTGATTATGGGTCGAATCATCTTCATACAAGCAATAATTCATCTCTTTGTACATGATTATGGTGAATATAGGGTATAGTTGAGGATTACTTGAAGATTTCATAGTTCTCAAATGGTGGTAGCATTGGATTTTTATTTTCATGGGTTCTCTTGTTCTTTAGTTCATGTTGATTATCTACTTATATGGCATTGTGTTGGCACCTACATAGTATTTTCATGGTAAATTACTCATTAATGTTTAAAAACACGACCATTTCCCTTTGAAAATTTGCTTTCATCTCATACTATTTAATTATTTTACATGGATCAACACTACTCATTGATCTCAATGCTAAGATGTGAATGCCATTGGCTATAATATATATTTGGCCCTAAGGTTGTGCCACTTGGTAGTCTCATGGGTCTTCTAATATACATAAAAAATTCCTTTTTGATCTCGTATGATCAGATCTAATGGGTACAAATCAATGTGGGTTGTTGATCTTCAAAAGGTTCTTGGAATTTAATGTGTACTAAGCCCCGAGGTTGTGCCACTTGGTAGTCTCATGGGCCTTCTAAGATTTGTACCCTATAAGTTAAGTTAATTAATGAATTTTCACCATGTGGTAGTATTACATTAACTTAAATATTTATTGAAGATTCTTGATTTGATACGCTCCATTGATCAATATTTGTACTTTTGAACACATATCGTTGATCCTTGGTAAGGTCTTTGATGCTTAAACATGGGTCTACATCTTGACTCTTCATTCATATATTTCAATCCAGAGGATTAATCTTATTTGAGTGAATGTGAGACACTCGATCATGATATATGTGATGCTCCATCATTGTCCATTGAGAATCCTTTTAGTGAACATGACCAAGCTTTAGAATAAAGATTAAAATAAGTCTATGGTGTGATAATTATCCCCATGAAAGTTTGAATTTAATTCAAAAGGGGACCTAGGTTAAAAAATTAGGCATGGATTAAACATGGATCCAATTAATATTAAATTAATGGTAAATAAAAACTAGATTAAACATTAAACATGTTTATTTCCAGGTGATATTCCCTTGATCTTTCAACACAAACAACAAGTTTTAGTGATATTAGAAGGGGGTGAAGCTATGATCATCCCAAAAACATGTCCATTAATCTAAGCAAGATTAGTTCCTATAGATAATAGGAAATATTGAAGTTATCTCATGGGAATAATAAAAACTTAAGCTAAAGACTCAAATTAATGTTCTTATTTTGCATTGATAAATAAGGCTTCAATCCAAAGTCTTAGGCTAAGGTTTAAACATATTAAAATGACCATGGCACAAAGGAGTTTTATGAAATCAATGTTTTGAGGAAATTGTCTCAAGAAAATTATTTTGATCTTTTTTAGTGTCAAGGTAAATGTTTCAGACAAAATGTCTAAAATAATCCTCTCAAAGAGTCACTTGGTAGGGCATTTTCCTGGGACAAAAAGTATTGAATGGCACTTTAAATTTTTTTGAATGGTAAGTCTAGAGGGAAAGGGGCCATTCTAAAAAGGTTGAAGGGTAATCTTAGAGGGTAACTATCCATTTAAAAAATTTCAAAGGGAAAATTTCACAAAGGTCTAAGGGTATGTGCCCTTGGGGTCAATGTTTCGAGCCTTTTTCTTCAAAAAAAAATATGACAACAAAAATTTGAAGGGGTTTTTAATAAAATATTGAAGGGTATGTCTAGAGATAAGGTTTCCCTTACAAAAATCCCTAAGGGCATTTTCAAAGAAGCTGAAGGGTACTTCAAAAGGCTCAAAGAATAATTGGCCTAAATAAAAACATTTAAAGGATAAGTCCATTAAGGTAAAGGGAAATTTGAAAAATCCCAAAGGTAAATTTTGTCAGGAAAATAAGCCTTGACAAAAAACATGAAAGATAGGTTTGTAGGGTAGATGTCTTTGATAAAACTTGTGAAGGGTACTTTCAAAAACCATTAAAGGTAGGTTTTGGTAAAATCTCTATGGGAAATATGTTGAGGAAAGATAAGTTTGAATGATCATTTACAAAAATAATAATCCTAAAAAAATATGTCAAAGGGTAAGTGAAAATAGTTTGAAGGGAAATTCTATCAGGTAAAATGCCTGATAGCATAAGTTTGTGGGGAAATTATTTTAGATAAAATATCTGAAACAATTATCTCGACATAGATATATCTAAAGGAATACTTTTGACATATACCAATTTTATAAGTACCAAAATAATTCCTAAAAAAAATATTGAAAGTACCTTGGATAAATTATTTGAAATATAAACCTAAAAGGGTAATTTGTTTAGGATAAATCTCCAAAGGAAAATCCTGAAAGGTATATCTAAAATATAAATTCTAACAGTTAGAAACATAAAAAAAGGAATTTAAATTTAGATTAGACCACATAAATAATAGAAAGGTCTAAAATGGGGGATTGGGACATAAAAGGGACTAAGCATGGATATTAGACTAAGTTTTGGTCATTTTTAAAAACATGACTAAGACTTAGGAAATAAAAATAAACTAGGCCCATAGCATTAATTAAAATGTTCCTATGTAAAAAGTTCCTACCAGATTCTAATTAAGTACTTAAATTAAGGGTTTAGATATTCAAATATAAATCTAAAAAACCAAAGGTTAATAAAGAATCAGGTTAACATTAAAATCATGAAACCCAAGCATTATTCATTCCAAGTAGATGTTATTGGACCTATAACTTGAAACATAGAGATCCAATGTTAGCACTTTAGATAAGTGTAAACCCAAATGATGAAAAAATATTTTAACAAAACTAGTTGTGGATGATCTTAAAATAAAAATAATGTATAATCATGCTAATGACACTCTCATCAAGTGAATTATCAATTTTAAGGTAAAAATTTACATAATTTAACACACGGGTCCCCATTTTTTAGAAATGGGGTTATGTTGACCTCAATAGACTGGTTATCAAGATTCATCCAAGGCATTAATGGATTGATGGATTGGGATGAAATGGTTGAGACATTTTTTTACTTCTATATGAGCATCTATAGCCCTGATAGAGATGTCTCTAGTCTTGTTCATGGCCTTGCTCCACTGCAAGATAAGTTTTAAAGAATGTGGTGGAGATTTCCTATATAACCCTTTGAGGTAGACTTAGAATTTAGATTATGTAAGTTTTATTTATTATTTTCTAATATTAACATGAAAATATCATTATTTATTAGCCTTATCCATTGAGGTTTCTATACCAAGCCAAGGGTGAATGGATAATGAGAAAGTTTTGAATAGCTAGCCAGTCTTTAATCAACTCAAATAATCTAGTATATTTTTGAGACATTATATTAAGTGGAGATTGGTGTCTCTATTGGGGTGTGTACTATTCTAAAATCCACATATTTCTCTCAAAATCATTGGTCTCTTAGATTTAGATCATCAAACATTTACATTGCTATCCTATAATTTCTTAGATCAAAGGTTGCAACTTAGGTCTTCTTACTTCTCAACAATCCTTTTGGGCTTTAACCATTACCTGAAGTAGTTACTAACAAGGGATGGTCATCAGCGGAACATCTAAAAATAGATAGAGATGGAGTGGCCAAATAAAAAACAAAGTAAAAACACACAAATAAATCAAATCTATCTAATATATGCATTACCACCTCTACTCGGGTTACTTACAAAATACACTAGAGGGTACATATGAGATATAGTGCTTCAAGAAATACTCATTTACTAGGAGTGATAGTTTTTTTCCATTGAGATATTTGATATAAAAGATGTTATGGCTCAATATTTTGGTTATTTTATATGGGCCAATCTAGAGGGGATCAAATTTTGAATGAGGGCCTTTATTTTCATGGGCCTTAACCCACATTAGGACTAGGTTAGATATTATTAAGGTATTTATCATTTCCCTCTTATAGAACCACCTTTTGAATTTATCTTGGTGTTTTCTAAATCTCAATAGAGCTTCATCCTAGGCTTCCTCTAACTAAATCAGGGTAAGGATTATAGAATTCACCTTGTTATCCAGCTTTATTAATTTTTGCATGAACATATAAGTTAGAAACTTGAGTGGGGCTAGTATGATTGGATCCAATCCATAAAATATAAGGAAAGGATGTATTTTGATGGATTATTTATACTTGTATGATTTACCCATAGGGAAAACTCTATCAATAAGTTCCATTCCTAGGGATTTTCTCTAGCTGATTTTTTGATGGCATCAATCAAGTTATTATTGGTAGACTCCTCCAATTCATTCCCTTATGGGTAGTGATTGGATGAGAACTTTAACATGATCCCATTATCATAGGACCATTATTTGAATTATATGGATTGAAAGGTAGGACCATCATCACATACTAAAGAAATGGGGACCCTAAAATGGGTGGTTATGGTGTTCTCAAGGAATTTGATGACTCTGATAGCAGTGGTTTTTTGGTTGAAACAACCTCAGACCATCTGGTGTTATATTCTATGCCCATGAGAATGAACTTACATTGAGATTATAAGTTTGGGTTGATGACTATCATGAAATATAGTCCCCATTATGAAAATGGTATATATTCCACAATGGACTATAATGTCATTATTGTGTGTAGTTATCTCTTAGAAAAGTTCTAGCATTAGTGGTATAAATAGATGTGGGCATAAACATATTTAAAAAATATAGGGTAATAGTAACCTTCCTAAATAACTTTTTTGGCCATGTAATTTGATATGGGATGGATAGCTCCCAATATTTCATGGAAACTAACCATTATATCTTTGGCCTCTTATTATGATACACATCAGAGGTATATTCCCTCATGATTTGTTGTGAAGATAACTCCCTTATTTAGCATGTATTGTGCATCCCTCAATTAGAGTGCCATTTTATATTTATGGTTGAGTCTTGAAGTTCATTTCCATAGATTAAAATGTGTATGACTGAGGTGTACCAATATGCTTATATTACCCTATGTTGGTCCAATTATTATACTATAATCCTTGGGTCTATCTTTGTTCTTAGTTGAATAAGGTATTATCTCATAACTAGTTTGGATAAATTTATTTCCAAGTTCTACTCTTGTAATTTCATCATCCATCAGCGTCTTATTTCATCTATCTCCTACCCCATCATCTATTTTATAGATGAGTCTAGGTTAATGGTGTATACCCTATTGTAGAGGATGTAATGCCTAAATTTCTTTACTACCTTAAACACGGAGTCAATATGCTTATCTAGGGTAGAATATTTGAGCTCAACATATTTAATATTAGCACTCATAAAATCCATAAGATGCTTTTCTCCTTCTAACCTTTGGGTGAGGTGAGTGGTAATGGTGTGCTATGAAACAAAGGGATATATATATATATATATATATATATATATATATATATATATATAAATATTGCATATAATCTAGACAAATGAGGACCAAGGATTACATGATTGCATCTCTGATATCCTAGCAATCTTCTTTTGATTCTAGGTGTCATTTCACTTTTGCATCCTGTTTAAACATTACATTCAAGGGCTTCACTATTTCAATAAACCCAAAAATAAACTTATGTATAAAGTTTATTTTCCCAAAGAAAGATTTTAGTTCCTTCTTAATATTAAGTAAAGTTATTTTATAAATTACACCCACCCTTTCTTAGTCTATATCAATACCTTCTTTTGTGAAAATGTGACCAAGAAGCTTACGTTCAGTGACAATAAACATGATCTTATTTGGGTTTAAGTAAATTCCATACCTTTTGCATCTTTCAAATACCCTTTAAAAATGTCACACATGATCTGAACTATATTTTAAAAACATAGTTAGGTCATCCATATATATTACTATATATTTACCTATCATTCCCTCAAAATCAAAGTCCATTACTTTTTATAAGGTGGAAACAACATTGATTAACCTAAAAGGCATATGTTTATAGGTGAATGTGCCCCACTTGGTGGTGAAAATAATCTTATTTCTATCCCTTGGGTTGACCAAGACCTAATTATACTCAAAGAAGATATATAAGAAGGACATCATTTGAGACCCACTCACCGTTTAGATCACCTCATCTAGGGAGGGAAAAGGGTAGTTATCTTTATTTGAGGTTCAATTCAAATTATTGAAATCCATGTACAAGTGATTTTATCTATTCTTATTTCACAGTAGGACTAGGTTAACCACCTAGGTGGAGTGGTGGATTAGGAAAATTATCCCTATAGAGATTAACTTATGGACTTCCTTGTATATCAAGGACTCCAAGATTGGGTTCACTAGTTTATGCCTTTGCCTAAAGGGTTTTTAGCAAGGTTTTAAGGGGATATTATGAGTTATTACTCTTAGGTCTAAGAATCAAGGTCTCCATAAGACCAAGAAATCATGTCCTTATATTTTAATTTTAACATACATAACTATTCTAATTCATGGTCCATCGAATTAGGACCCACATTGACCATCTAGATATTTTTTGTCATATCAAGATTAATAATTAACACTTTTGATAATCAAACTTAGGTTTTTTAATTGGAAGGTAGGGTATAACACATTGAATGCACTTTCTAATGAAATCATCCCCTTTGGGATCAAGTTCACATTAATATTTATAATCCTTATCCAACTCATTCTTGGGGTTGTCTCTCTATCTTTCTCATCTATGATTTTGGCCTTGAATACCCTCTCATTGTTGAGAAATTGAATGATTTATTCATCATCTTAAAATACCTATAAGCTATTCATTATTTACTAAATAGAAGCATATGAGATGATTTCTAGTAAAAAATATTAAAATTTAATATCATCCAAAGGGGTTAGGTTTGATGCCATGGATGATAGTGAGTTTTATACTTAGTTTTCCTCTCAAGGAATAGGGATGATATTGACTATGTTAAACATTTTGATTAGGTCCCATGATCTATGTTTATACCTTCTAAGGTATGAAAGTTTTCATTAGAACTTAGTCTTGATCTAGTTGGACACTCATTCAGAGTCACTAAATACTCTTAGTCCATTTTCCTTATGTCTTAATGCAAATTATAATCCCAAGATTAGAGATTCATACTTTTCCAAGTTATTTGTGCAAGAAAACTACAACCTATATGATGTTATATGTTTTCTCCCTAAGGGATATATTAGTAAAACACTATATCCACTACCTTGTTTGGAGAGAGATCTATATATTTATAAAGATACCATAGGTCAAGTAGACCTAGGTTTTGATTGGTTTAGTTTTTAGGAGGCTTTATGCTCATCATGTAGATTCCTAGGTTTGAGGAAACTAGGCTTATATTATCATTAATAGCATTGTATTTAGTTATAATATGATTCATACATGTTTCTCTATCTACCCTTATTTGGTTGATTACTCTCCATAGCAACTACATATGGGAGAAATATATGGCCATTTACCTATTCATGGATTTGGACTAATATTTGCTAAGTGGCATGTTATATGCTTCTAACATATCCACCACTTGGATATTTATGAAGTGTTGAATTAAAGGCTTAGATTGAAACTAGATGTAAACATTTAATAAATCATCTATCGATTTCACTTTATACTTATCTAGTTGGACCACTACCTTGTTTGATTTTATGGGGGTTAGAATAAGTTTCTCACATATGCCTGTTAACATCACATTGGTTGAGGCTCCTAAATATACTAAGTAGTTATGCAGATTCTTTATAAAAAAATGTATGGTTAGAAGGAAAGGAGTAACCTCTATATTATTATTGTGAATGAGCACATTGGTGTGTGTTGCTCTTAGTTTTGACTAGGCCTATAGGGTCAAATTTTGAGTCAAATATTTTAGTAGGAGATCTCATTTCTCTATGATTTGAGAAATCTCATGAAGGGTAATATTAGCCTTGATATTTTCATATACTTTACTATTTTGTAATCTACTTTAATTTAGACCAGTGGGGTTTTTTTAGGTGCCTTATGTTCTTAAAGTCTTAGAGGTGGGGGATAATTCCTAGCATTTTGGTCTTTTGAGGTTAAACCATTATTGTGGGGTGTTGAGGTAGTAATGGGTTCTTATTGTTGCCTATTCCAAAGGGCATAGTTGCTCCTTCAAAATTATTGAAATTATTACACCTCACTAATACCTTATTATATCTCATTTTCTTCTTGGCTAGGGAAATCCATGGTTTCTAACACCATAGTAGTACTAGGGGCTTTACTCAAGTTAAAAGATTTAATATGATTGGTGACCACCTCATATTATTACATCTCCTTCTAGAATATTTCAAAAGGAGAATTTAAATTTGTGTTATCTACTTGACACCAACTAAGCAAGGCTATATTAAGATATTGAATTTAGGCAACCTATTGGGTGAAGGTTTTGTGTGATTGTGAGGCTGATTATAGTTCCTATTTTTTATTTGATATGCTAATTTTTTGTTAGAAATTTATGCATTATAGTTATATGTCTTTCTTTTCATAGGAAGTCATAGTTGAGTTTCTAAACCATCCCCTAAATAACACCTAACTCAGTCTTAGTGGACTCTTGAGGTGTAGTTTGGGTATTATTAGCCATAAAAACATTAATTCATGTTGAGTCTGGGGAATAAATTAGTGTCTCCCTTGGTTAAATACACCCAATAGTTGGTTTAAAGAGGGGTGATCTAGTGGGATTTGATGCATTACAAGGAGATGTTGAAGGATAGGTGCATTTTGAGTAACGTTGGGAAAGAAGTTCAATGTAATCATCTATTGTAACATACCAAGAGTGGGGGTCATTGTGTGACCTTAGGGGTTTAGTTTACTATCCACTTTGATGGCCCCTACATAAGATGAGTATAGGTATTTTACAGATGCATCCCTCCTTAGGAACATGTTTATCCAAAGGTTTAGCATGTTCTTATACATTTCAAGTGTTAGTTGATGTTTGGGTTGATAAATCATGGTTACCTAGCTATACATATTTTGAAACCTAGTATTGAAGTTCCTAATAGGCTCATTGGGCTCCATTTTGATGTAATAAAACTACTAGTATAGGAAATTAGAGTCTATAACTTTCCCAAATTAGGTGAGGAAAGAAAAAATTAAATGGTCCCAATTCAAGTTAGTATTTAGGGACATTGAGGAACCAATCATATATATAGTACATTAAAGTAAACGGGAAAAACTACATTCCACATCCTCATGTTATCAATTTAGGAGTCCCAGGGTGGTTTAATAGGATGTTATGTGTTCCTCCATGGTTTCTTCCAAACCATGGGTGAAATGAGAGAGATACCTCTCATAGTTCTTGGGTAGATCATGGATGACTCTTAAGATGTTAAAGGCAAAGCCAACTAACTAGGCCATATTGGGATACAAATTTGGGATGGGTTATGCACATGATCTAAGAGGAATCAAGGTAGTTTTAGGTTTGTTGGACCTTAATTTTTTATGTAAAATAATGTGGAAAATTACTAATCAACCTCAATTGGACCTAGCCTTGGTAAAAGGTGAGTTAGTTTCTAGGATTCTTCAAAACAAAATAATATTTATCACATTATTACCAATAAACCAATCTCAACATACTCATAAAATAAATTAATGAAATTAATGAAATTAATATAGTATCCTATCAATCGATCCTACCACTATTTGTTTTTATCTCCAATATGCTCCTTCTCATGAAATGCCCATGAGATTGGTCATTCCTTAAAAAGAGGAATATGGGGATAATTATAGACTTTTATCCTCCAATTTAATACTGATATAGGATCAACCTAGGGCATGGATATAGGTATATGAATTAAAAAATAAATTCTACATGAATAGTCTCCAAGAGTTGCACTATCACCACCAAAAGTTCAATCTAAATTCTTACACACTGGTCAAATATTGTTATGAAATTTTGAGTGTTAAGATTATTATTTTTAAATACAAGTGGAAAGGGTATTTTAATTCCAAGGAGTAAACATAAAAGAGAGGGAAGGGTGATTTAGAAAATGGGATCCTCCAAGTATAAAATGAACTTAATGCATTGATAATTGAACCAATTGACTACCATAATTATACCACTATAGATTGAGTTTCACTAAAATTCTACTTCCAAGAACATACAATGGGAAGAGTCTAAGGGAAATGGGAGTATTCCTTAAATATGAGCTCTCACTAATGATGGGTACTATATGTTTATATTATAATACACATAAACATCATATGATAATTTATAGACTGACACACATATTACTAACACTACTATAAGGGAAATGAAAGAACTCACATAGTGCTTATAATAATAAAAAACATCATAACCATGATACACATAAAGTAGAAAAGTATTGATTTAATTAACCTAGCATTGATAATTATTCAAACATGAAGATGAAATGAAATGCAAGACAAACCCACTTTCAAAAGATAGATATTGTACTCTTTAAAAGAGTAAAATGTTGTTAAAATAATCAATGTCGACCAATTTTACAATATAGAGTGAAGAAGGAAAAATAGGTAAAATCCTGGATATAATTTGATAACACTTTTGAGCAATTTATGGTTGACCCTATATTAAAATACAACTATTCCGTATATATATAAGGATGGGAATCACCTCTAAAAAGCATGAAGATGCCATCTTGGGACATGATGACCACTTATTATAGTTACAACTATATTTTAATCTTTTTTAAAAGAAAATCCCTACAAACCCATAATAGATATTTAGGGGACCAATTTATTGACATGAAAAGGAATCTAAGAGTTATTGAATCCTAACTAATTTTATGTAATATCAGTATCTTTAAACATGGCTTCTATGAGGTCAAAATCCTTGTCCAGGTTGACAAGGTTCATTGGGGGCTCCCTAAAGATTATTTTAGCCCAAGCTTTTAGTCTTGGATACAATTAGAATGGTGTTTTCATTGATTCTTAGACTTTAGAGACTTAGTTTATTATCACCATGGATTGTATTGATATATTTAACACTACCTAATCCCATTACTAATTTTCCTTGGCCACTTTATCCCTCATAACGTAGTCAAATTGACTTAGATGGACTCCAAATCCCCATAGATCAAGTAAGATTCCATCTGGGTATAATAACATAGAGATATCAAACTCATTTAAGTACATCAATATCTTATTATTTCCCTCTTAAAAGGGTCGTATTATGATGATATCCATGGCCAACCACTCCTCTATTTTAGTCCTCATGTTCTTAGCATATGTTTAGTACAGTATGATCATAATTACCTTGACATCCTCTTGGAAGGTGAAAAATGTGTATGCATTGATATCCTCATTATTAACCCATTTAGAGTATAGTTTCTATTATCAACATAGATACCAACCTATTGAAGGTTGATTTATTAGGATCTCCTTCACACTTGGACTAATGTTGGAATGATCTAAGGTGTGGAACACTTGTACTCATACTAGACCTCTAGTTTTGATGAGGATAGATACTCTGATGTATCACTTATGCTTTGTTTACTAGAACCTACTATACTTTTTGGGATTAAAATTGTTAGAAGGATTAATAAAGGGGAAATATATTCTACTGATGGTGATACACCTATATTGTTAGTTCATCCACTCTATTTGAGCTTAGAAAACACTAATAAGACAATGAAATAACTAAATATATAATTCCAAGTGACTCCTATACAATAATATCTCATATAGAGGTTTAATAAAGTGACCAATAATGAGGGACATGATGGAATAGTCATGATTAAAGACACTAACTAGTCAATGTATATCCATTGTTAGCTTCAATCAATTAACATCAAATACTATATATGACCTACAAAAGATGGAATATTAGTAACAATATGAGATCAGGGCCTACCAAGGGAGAAAGTACTACCAAATTTGAAATTAAAACCAAAATAACAAATTATACCAAAATATAAGAATCTAAAAATAGTCATTTTATTCATATCAAAAGGTTGCAACACTCAATCTTGGTAGAGTTTTATCATGCCCAAGAAAGGGTTCCTCAAAAATAGCTTGAAAGCTTTAATATATATAAGTGTGAAGATAATTATCCAAGTCATTTGTGTATAAGAGAGAAGAGAAGTTCAAATTCACATTAACTTATGTCAAATTTGAGTTACAATAGTTATCAAAAGTCTTTAAGACATCTCTTTATCTTGGAAATTCTTGCATGAGCTCCTTTTGGTGTTGGAATGAGGTGGTGGGCACATTTGAATCATTAAAACTTATTTTTCATGATTTATATGCCTTAAGTTAGTAAATAAATCCATTTTGAGTGATTTAAATTTAAGTTAAAGTCTTCTCTTACATGAAAACCATGGTAAATGCATGATGTTAGTCAACTAGTTAATGCAGAGTGATTAGCGTTTAAGATAAGCTAACTCCCACTTAAGCCCTTGTTTTCATGAATTAGAACTTGAAGACTTAAAAATGCATGAAATATCCACTTGGTGTGTATTTATACACTATGAAAACTCCATATTAACTACTTTTATATATTTTCAATGTCATTTTCATCTTCAATTATTTGACCAATTAGGCCTACTACACCAATAAGGACTAGTGGCCTATATTATTGCATTTTATGACCTTATAACCTACATAAAAACCATGAAAAATGAAAATAAAATTATATTTAGGACTATAACAACTCATCGTATCATTAGATAAGTCCTTTTGATGAAGATACATCTACAACTTAGTCAAACTACCTAAATTTCCTACAGAGTGGTTCTTTTGGATGAGCTAATAAGGAAACTTAAAGGAATAATTGTTACCATATGATTATTTAGGGATAAATAAAAATTTCAAAACTTTGATCTCCATGGATTTAATTTCATGTAAACTTCCTTTTACCTCATCTTTTGTGCCTTTTTCTCTCAAAATCATGTTTTCTACCCTAATATATATAATTACATACAACAAAGTACCATTTATGGGACCATATCTAAGTTCAATTCATGTTTTAATATTTTTTTGTGGATTCATTAGGTTTTGATTGCAATAAAAATGACTTTTCTCAAAACTCATCATTATGAGGGTTCTGGAGATGAACCTTCTTAATGATGGTTAATAAAGTACAATCCTCAAAAATCAAACTTATTTCCATGAATATATATTATATATAACCCCTCAAATTCCTTGATAATATGGTGTTCCCATACAAAAGGTATGAGAATATACCAACATAAATAAATTTACTTATAGGGTTTGCAAGCATCTTGGACATGCTTATGCTCTTAGTGATTATTCATAGCGTAAAACCCCTAAAATAACCTAAATTTTTTATTAATTATAATTTAATAGGGTTCCTTAAATCATTATAAGATCATTTTTCCAAAATCTTCACGTGGTGAAAGATACAGGCACTTTACCAGGTGGCTTGAATGGATGTCTTGACTATAGAATTTGAATTTCTCATTGTGGAACAAAAATACATTTTGTCCTTCTCTTAATTTATTTAATAAAAATTCATGGTACCCATACCATATCATTATATAATTCTCAAGGTGTCTGTTTCTAATGCAAAATTGCTTTCTACATTCAAAGAAGAATAAGAAACTAAAAGATGGTCAAGGCTAGAAGTACCTGATATAGTCGTGCGCATCGAAATCGGACGTTGGAAGATTCTCCTCTTTTGCTGTGGAGGAATGACACCTGCGAAGAAAAGGCTAAACACAGAAAAATGTTAGTAAGAGATATGGTGGGCTGTCAGGCGAACGCCCGATCCCAGAAGTACGAAGACTCCCTAGAAGGATATCAACCCACTGATAAAAAAGAGCAGAATATTGGACGAAAGTAGATGATAATGACAGAAATAAATGACAGAAATAAATGACAAAAAAATAAAGAGCATACCTGATATGCAGCACTGTTTTGCACAGTCGCCAGCGTCGGTCTCTGTGGTGCTGGCGTCGGTTAGGGAAGGTGCCGACGTCGGTTAAGGTGTCATCGTCGGTCGGGGTAGTGACCGGCGTCAGTAGGGGCAGGTTCTGGGAAAGTCTGGACAAGTTCGGGACAGGGTCTGAGAGAGTCGAGACAGGTTCAGGGATGTAAACGAAGGATGCTGGGTCAGGGACGAGGTTTAGACAGAGTCGAGACAGGGTCTGATAAGGACAAGGACGAGGTTTGGACAGGGTCTGGGGGTTTTAGTCTGGATAGAGGTAGGGACGAGGTTTAGACAGAGTTGGGACAGGGTCTGATAAGGTTAGGTTAGGGTTTTGGATAGAGGCAGGGATAACAGAACTGATAAATAATAACTGAGAAAGAAATGAAATAAACAGAATAATACTTACCTGGCAGAAGACGCGATGAAAGCCATAGTGTGCAGATTGGTTGATGCCGAGAGTGTTGATGTCGTGGTGTTGATGATTGCTCGGAGTTCGCAGGTTGATGGAGGAATTCGCAGGTTAGTTGCTCAGCGTTTCGAATAGCGTTCAGGATTTGGCTCGAATGGTTGGCGGAGGTTGATGAAGGCGGGGGACGGGGACGGTTCCAGAGACGGTTCGTCAACCGTTCAAGAAACTGAATGATAACTGATAACAGATAAGGGGAAGGTGACCGACGTCGGCAGGAGTGCCGACGTCGGCCGATAGGTGACCGACGTCGGCGACATCGGTCGGGTAAAGACCGACGTCGGTAGATGTATAATGGGGATAGAGTCTACCTTTTGCTCTGTGCTCATTTTTACATGCTGCCAGGGTCAAGGTTGGTGGAACAAGTGATCGGCAAGGGTTCAATAGGCGAAGAAGAATAAGACGGGGAATGACCAGGGGAGTCGACACGATTTCGGTGTCTACATTTGCCCCTTTTTGTCTTGTTGGTTGTTCTGGACGAACTACAAGACAAAAATAGGAGTGAGTGCCCCAGGTGAGGGATAAGGTTGATTTCATCTTGTTGGTTGTTCGAATGAACTGCAAGACAAAAATAGGAAGTGAAATGCCCCGAGTATTCCCCCTCAAAGCAGGAGTCGAGGGAAGGGAACCGGGAATCGGGTGCTGATTTGACAAAGAGTGGATGAAAAAGGGGTGAGGGTGAACGCTGCAAAGGTCGTGATTGCACGCATACCACTGCACGAGATGGTCAGGCCAAAGTGTCGTAGGTCAAGGGTCGAGGAGTGCCAAAATTGAAGTAACCAGGCCCCAGCATTTAGTCATCTGCTGATCGGGTCACTTAATCTAGGCTGAAGCTCCAAATGGGTCATCGCGTTCCAGGTATCCCGGGCTCAGGAAGTGCTCCTAGAAACGCGAAAAAGTCACAAGTAGTGCGGATCAACTGGTTTGCGATCCTATACTTGTGAGGGTCCAAAAAGGTCTGCGCACAATTCTGCTAACCAGTCATGAGGTAGCATATATGCAAAAACAACCAAGGCAACAATGTCTTGGAAGTGGTCGAGGTCGGAGGAGATAGGCATGATCTCCAATGGTTGGTTGTCGAGGGATGGATGAATGGATGAAAGGATGAAAGGATGCGAGGATGCGGCCAAGCTAACCCCAGAAGACCCCATGTCAACTGAGTGCTGCCTACATAGCCCTGGTGATAGGGCCTCAGGCTGATGTAGTTCTCCCTAGAAGGGAGGAAGGGTCAAAGGGATGGAAAGGAAAAAAAGATGTTGCAGCCTTTTCCAAATGGTGTATTCTGCAACATTGGTTGAGGGGTTTTTCATCCCTAGCAATATCCCATATGCGTGATGGATGTATGCTAAAAATGAATTGAGGTCTATTTATGCTTCAGCAAGTATTGGTTTATGCTTAACATAAATTGGGGCGAGTCGATAGTTTCCGTGTGTATTGGTGTCCATAGAAACTAAGGTGAATAGGCAAGGTCATGTTGATGGTCTGAAAAGAGAGTTGAGTTGGGTTGATTGACAAGTGATGAAGGTGGATGTGACCAAAGTGCAGAAGAAGAAGTGAAAGGCAAATTGCTCTTTCATTGACAAGGACCAAAAAGATAGCATAGATAGGGGTTATGAAAACCAAGAGCCCCATTCATGCGTGACGTCGTTGACCATAGTTATGTTAGAGCGGTAATCGAATCACTTAGACATTAAAGTGAGCTCGAAGTCCCTTGAGCAGGTGATAGGAGGAAAGAGGGTAACCCATTTTAAGAGCAGAGATAACTTTGCCCCTTTTTATAGGAGACCCTGAGACAACTACAAGCCAAGTCCGTGACTCATTTTTTTTTTTTTTTGGCGCAGACTGATCAATGCGGGAAGCCTGCATAGAGATGTCATTTGCTTGGTGGTCAGGTTGTGAAGCTGATCAATGCGTGAAGCTTCTAAAAATAATGCTGTTTATTGCCAGAGTAGTCATAGCCATCCTTCGAGGGAGTGGTCTAGATTTTTGTTTAATATAAAGGCTTTTGAATAGTTGTCCTTCGAGGGAGCAGTCTATTTACAGCAATGATAGTACAGCTGTCCTTCGAGGGAGCAGTCTATTTTTTTTGATATTGATATAGTGACCATGGATATGTTTTGACATCTTGATTTGTTTTGATAGAAGTTGAGTCATGGACAAGACGGTAGAAGGTCAAGGGCTCCCTTTTATTAGGACAAAGCATCCATACAGTATAAAAGGGTTATAGGAATTGTTAAGAGGAATAGGGTTGAAAGGAAGTAGGATGAAGAGGACGGGGATTGCTCAAGGGACGAGCTCAAGTTAAGTGTCAAGTGGACGAATACTCGACTAGCAGTAGAACGGTCGCAGATGCAATGCATAAAAGGGCTCAGGGTCTGATAAGTCCCTGGTGTATACTTGTGTGTGATAAGGTCCAAGTCAATTAGGAGCAAACTTGCCCCATTTGCCTCTTTTCGGATTGGTCAGGTGTTGATTGATGAGTGAATGTGAAGTTGGTTGATATGGTTGTTGATTGATTGAAAAAGGTTGAATGTTTTGATAAAAAGATTGGGTCAATGTTTGGTTGAGATTTGGTCATTTGATAATTGGTCAATGGTTGGTCGAGGGTTGATTGGTTGGTATTTGGTCTTTGGTTGGGTCGAATGTTTGGTTGAGGTCGAGTTAAATGTTTGGTTGCTGGTCTGGTTGAGGTTAAGTTGAAAGAGTGATTGATATGTAGTCGAGACTGTGTTGAAAAATTGGTCGAAGTTTGGATGAAGGTTGAATTCCCCCAGCGGCTAGGGAGAATGTTTGACGGATTAGTTAAGGTCGATTGAGGTTTAGTGGTCAGATGGACTGTGTTGATGTTAAATAAAGGGGTTAAAGGCAGCGAAGGGACCCTAGTCTGTCGTGGAGATCCTGATTTAGATGACAAGGTTGGAGAGGTATGGGTTGGTGTTGATAATTTGTCAAAGGGGTGGTCAAGAGGATCCTTGATAAGAAAGGAATCCTTTTTCCGATGGTGACGAATGACAGCTTTAAGAGCGCAACAACGCTCAGTGTCATGTCCCGGAGTGTGATGATAGTGACAGAATTTAGATTTGTCAAACCAAGATGGCCTTGATCCGAGAGTTGATGAGTGGGATGGTGTTGAAGGTTTGTGATTAACGTGGTCTAAAAGAGAGGTGTCATTCCCCAAACATTGGTGAACGACGACCTTGAGGGCATGACAATGCTCAGTGTTGTGCCCAGGCGTGCGATGATACGCACAAATGCAAGTGTCATCGAACCATGGTGGTTTTGGTCTGAGAGAGTGATATGGTCTAAGAGGCAGACGATTTAGACGAGAGGACTGCAATAATTGCCGTAAGAGCAAGGCATATGAACCTGCTAACGAGTCGGGATGTTTTATTGCAGAGAGGGTTGGTGACATTGGTTTGAGAGGCAAAGGAGGTGTTGGTCGATGGTTTGAAGGAGGTATAAGTCTGGCGGGTTGATAGAATAATGGAGGTGACTTACCTCTGTGAAGAATGGGAGTGAGAAGCACTCCGAGTAAAATAGACGGATGTGGGCCCAAGATTGAAGGTAATGACGAAGATAGGGGAGGAGTCCTCCGGTGTGGTTTAGTAGCCTTCTTTGGTTTGGGTTGAGGGCCACCTTTGTGCGAGGCGAGATTAGATGTGGGGCGAACACCAAGAGGTTTAATCTCTTTGGGCATGATGGACGCCTGCGCGGGTTTGGACTTAGATGTGGACGGTTTTTCTCTCAATGGAGAAGGGATTGAAGGTGTGAGCTCTTTAAGTGGAAAGAGCTCTGGAGTAGTCATGGCTTCTGTGTGTGGTTGGGAAGTCAAAAAGGTATGATCGTCTATGGATGATAATAAGGATGAAGGCGAGGCAGCTGATGTTGATGTGGTCAAAGCGTCCTCCAATATGGGAGAAGTCGTTGGAGGATAAGTGGGAGAAGAAAGTTCTTCGCCATGTGGAGGAGGTATAGGGGAAGAAAGGTCTTCCACCTGTGAAAGAGGTTGGTCAGGGATAAGAGAAAAGATAGTGTCAACCGTGTGTATATCATGGTCTTGAGGGTCATTGGTTATGGTTTGGACGTTGTCTTGAGTAGGCGGGTGATTAGAAAGGGGTTTCTTGAAGATGTCAAGGTTTTGGTTGGGCGGTGCGTTTGGGTTATCCAAGATGAGATCCCCCTTGTTGAGTTTATCCAAGACAGAGGCATATGACTCCCTAATTGGAGTGAATTGACGCTGTATGGATTGACGTTGAAAATGTTTATTGATGTAGTCTAATGTTGAAGATGTTGGTTGGTTGGTTATTGTTGAAGATGATGGTCTAAAGATGACAGTGTTTACCGACCCCTTGGATTGAGAGTGGGCAGAAGAAGGTCTGGAAGAAGAATGGTCATTGGTTCTTGTGTTAGTGTTACACAATTTGACCTTATCTTCTTCAATGGCGCGGAGTTCAAGCTTTCAGGCCATGGTGAAGGCCTCGTCGAAAGTGTGGAATGTTTGAACCCACAAGGTGGACGAGATGTGACTGACACATGCTCGGGAAAAGAGCTCAATGAGCTCGGGTTGAGGCAAGGAGAAGGAGAGCTGATTAATCAAGCTTCTCCAATGGGCGACAAAATTGGCTATTGATTCGTCATCAAATTGCCTGATGGAGTAAATGTCTGTGATCGAGACTTGTTTAGTGATATTGATAGAAAAATGGTCAACGAATAGTTGGGCGAGTTGAATGAATGAAAAGATAGAATGTCTGGCAAGAGAACTATACCAGTCAAGGGCAGGGCTAGAAAGGGACATAGGAAACGTGCGTAAAAGCAACGCATCGTCGTGGGCGATAAGGTAACAGGCATGTCTAAATGCCTTTAGATGTTGTTGTGGGTCTTCCTTACTCTGAAAGCGAGTAAATTTAGGAAGCTCCCAATGGTTGGGGTATGGTCGAATAGGGACGGAAGGGTGGATGGGCTCGCTGCAGACTTGTTCATATGACAAAGTATTGCTTGAACCGGAGATAGAAGCTTTGAGACGGGACATTTTATCCATCAACATCTTGATAAGATCTGCTGACAGATTGGCGGGTTGAGCGCCCCCTAGGTTGTAAGGCACTTGAAAGAGGTTAGAAGAGGCGTGCGACATAGTCGGTTGTACAACGTACGGATGACTAGTCGCAGGGGCAGAAGTAGAGGCTAAAGGTGGTTGGGTTATGAAGGTAGAAGGCATAGGCTGACTAGATACCGCCAAAGGAGGTTGTGTGACGGCATTGACAAAGGGCGAGGTAGGCACTCCTACATATATAGGCGCAAGAGTGTGCGGGGTCGAGACAATCAAGTTCTGATATGATGTAGAACTTGGTTGAATTACAGGTGGTTGAGGGGGTAACGAAACCCCGGTGGAGGTTGGTCTAAAAATAGACGAGGAGGCCGAACTTTGCGTATAGGCCATGGTCGGGTTAATGGTTGAGGTGAAAGGTTGAGTCGAAAAAGGTTGGGTGGCGAACGGTGTTGATGTCGTCGCCATGTCGTCTGAAAGGTCCCGCATTGGTTTTCTTGCGAGATAGTTTTGAAGGGCTGCGGTATTGAGGTCCAAGAATCTTGCAAAATCTTGGTCCCCTTCTGGGATGATAGGCGTCTGGGTTGGAGATAGTCTAGTAGGAATTCTTTCGGTCTTCGAGTAGAACTCCATTATATGATTGTTTGTAGGCGGGGTAGATGGAAGCGATTGATGGTTAGTGTGATCAAGAAGAGCCTTGGTTTGACTACGTGTCAGAACCATTCAAGGCAAGAAAGAACGTCCTCACAAGCTCAAACAAGTAGATAAGAACTAAAAAGATGAAGACACAAGTAGATCCTAAAACCCTAGAAGTAAATTATTAGGATTATAGTGGCTTATGCCTTAGAATATGTGTAGTTTGGCTTTGTGAGTCGGGTCCTAGAAGAAGCAGTCTATGGATGGTTTTGGGTTTTGTTATGGCACTCAAGAAGTCTGTGTTAGGGTCTGGTACGTGGCCTGGTGCTAAGGAGCAAGCTCCCCTCACTTCACGATTCCAGTGGTTAGCTGGTCTCGCTTAGCCAAGATATACCTCGCCTAGAGATTAGACTCCGCCAGAGAACGGAGTGGGCTTCCCTCTTGGTGATGAAATCCAAGTAGGGTCACCGGGACGGGTAAGGTATCCGCTGGGGGATGAAATCCCAGTCGGGCCTTGTCTCAGGTAAGTTTTATGTTTGTTTTGTGCAGGTGGTTTGGTTGTGTAACATCAAGTGATCTAGATTAATTCAATATGCGGTTTAATTACTATGTGTGGTCTAAAAGATGCAGGCAAACAGAAATGAATGCAAAGTGTTTTAATGTCCAAGTCGAAATGTTTGTTCGTATGAAGACGAATGGAGAAAGAGTCGAAGAGTATGAGTTTTAGCTAGTCTAGAAGTGCAAGAAAGAAAGAAATGTTCGTTTTAGTTCTGCTTATGATGTTGTTTATGAAGAGATGAAAGGAGGCGAAAAGGAAGAAACCTAATGCACCTAAATGAACGAAAGAAAGAAAGAACCCAAGGAGGACCTAGGGTCCCACCGGGCGTGCCAGAATGTTTCTAATGCAAAATTGCTTTCTACATTCAAAGAAGAATAAGAAACTAAAAGATGGTCAAGGCTAGAAGTACCTGATATAGTCGTGCGCATCGAAATCAGACGTTGGAAGATTCTCCTCTTTTGCTGTGGAGGAATGACACATGCGAAGAAAAGGCTAAACACGGAAAAATGTTAGTAAGAGATATGGTGGGCTGTCAGGCGAACGCCCGATCCCGGAAGTACGAAGACTCCCTAGAAGGATATCAACCCACTGATAAAAAAGAGCAGAATATTGGACGAAAGTAGATGATAATGACAGAAATAAATGACAGAAATAAATGATAGAAAAATAAAGAGCGTACCTGATATGCGGCACTGTTTTGCACAGTCGCCGGCGTCGGTCTCTGTGGTGCCGGTGTCGGTTAGGGAAGGTGCCGACGTCGGTTAAGGTGCCGTCGTCGGTCGAGGTAGTGACCGACATCGGTGTGGGCAGGTTCTGGGAAAGTCTGGACAAGTTTGGGACAGGGTCTGAGAGAGTCGAGACAGGTTCAGGGATGTAAACGAAGGATGCTGGGTCAGGGACGAGGTTTAGATAGAGTCGGGACAGGGTCTGATAAGGACAAGGACGAGGTTTGGACAGGGTCTGGGGGTTTTAGTCTGGACAGAGGTAGGGATGAGGTTTAGACAGAGTCGGGACAGGGTCTGATAAGGTCAGGTTAGGGTTTTGGATAGAGGCAGGGATAACAGAACTGATAAATAATAACTGAGAAAGAAATGAAATAAACAGAATAATACTTACCTGGCAGAAGACGCGATGAAATCCATAGTGTGTAGATTGGTTGATGCCGAGAGTGTTGATGTCGTGGTGTTGATGATTGCTCGGAGTTCGCAGGTTGATGGAGGAATTCACAGGTTAGTTGCTCAGCGTTTTGAATAGCGTTCGGGATCTGGCTCGAATGGTTGGCAGAGGTTGATGAAGGCGGGGGACGGGGACGGTTCCAGAGACGGTTCGTCAACCGTTCGAGAAACCGAATGATAACTGATAACGGACAAGGGGAAGGTGACCGACGTCGGCAGGAGTGCCGACGTCGGCCGATAGGTGACCGACGTCGGCGACATCGGTCGGGTAAAGACCGATGTCGGCAGATGTATAATGGGGATAGAGTCTACCTTTTGCTCTGTGCTCATTTTTACATGCTGCCAGGGTCAAGGTTGGTGGAACAAGTGATCGGCAAGGGTTCAATAGGTGAAGAAGAATAAGACGGGGAATGACCAGGGGAGTCGACACGATTTCGGTGTCTACAGTGTCATCTTACGTAGAGGGTTTAAATATGCCTTTTATGGTGTTATAGGAATGTTTGCTTATTTTAGCCCTCAAGGGCATGGTTTGTATATAAAATTCAATGTGATCACATATAAAAAAGTGTATGGAGACTTTAAATAACTATAAAATTATTTAAAATACCTTTTATGTATATAGACCCTCTACCACACCTTAAAAATCCTCAAGAAGTCTACCTTCTCCAATGGTGAACATGAATGGACATATAGGGGACTATGTAAAAATAGTGAAAATTTACCCTCCTAAATCTATACCATAAATATTTTTTATTGGTATAATATGTAACAAGGACAAAATCCACCAAATTTCATGCCTTTTGGATGCATATTTTGGCTTGTAGGTGGATTTTCCTCAAAGCTACTAGTAGGCTACTTGCTTGCTCAGTCCTAAGGCTGAGTTTTCCTTCTTTCCACCTTGATTTGAGGTTAATCATGGTGAATTTTATTTTAATAGTTCATGAATACCTCCCTTCATAATTTTCATCTTTCATTTTTCAACTTTCACCCTCATGTCACCTCTCTTAGATCTTATCTTCTCAAAACACTCAAAATGATTGTATGTTAATAGTATTATAGGTGGTGTTTCCAAATTATAGGATTTATTGGTGGTAATTTAAAAATAAATTGATGTGAAATGAACTATAATAAATTTTAAATCCACCCCTAATGCTGTATTTAGCATTTTGTCTTTAACAAACAGTGTTTTCTAGGCTTACACAATCAAAGTCTATATAATTGGACTGTGTAGTACCTTTAAGGACTAATAGTATTATGTATGAGATTGATAAAAAAATTTAAGGTGTCCATTTGAATCTTTAATTTCATAATATACCTAATTTTTTAAATCTTGAACATGTATGGTCTTGCATTGCATTTTGATAGTATGAGACTATGAGAGAGGAACTTGATAGTTATATGACAGTAAGTGCATTTTCAAGAAATGGATGATTATAGACTAGTGTTTGGAGCCTCCCCTTGATAATTTTTATTATTTTAAACCTCTTTGTTCTTATTAACTATCCTTGAACATAAAATTTCTCTTCAAATACTACTGTGTCATCCATTAGCATGAACTTGGAAAAAATCCTTTAACCTCATAGTTGTAGGTGACTTTTATGAGTTGACCTAATTGTGTACCACGAGGGATTTAATTACTTCATGGAATGACCTCATATCCATCACCATTTAATTAATAACCATCATGATAATGAGAATGCTTCTTGATCACATGAAACTTCATCATCTTTGCCAACTATTTATATATCAATATATATTCCTTAAGAACCCTACTACTATAAATGTCTATTCTTATGGAGATCTCATTTATGTTGAGTTTGTAGTTTTATTCATTCATAATATTTAACCTTTATATTTCATTGATAATAACTATATTAGAGAACTAACACCTTTACACCATACCGCTATCTTCTTGGAAATAAGCCTTTTCTTTCTTATTAAGACTATGCTTGACTTTTTTTTAGGCTTGTACCGAGTGAATCCAAGGTCTAAGGATGCTTGGAGAGATTACCCCAAAACATAATGTGTTGAATCCATTTTTTCCATGTTGATTTCCTTAATAATTTATATAACCTCTCATAAGGTGTTTGAAGATCTTTAGGTCTCCTCATATCCACCACCATCCTTCTTGGTTGTAGGTGGTTTTAAAGATAGTTTTAAGTGTGTTCTTGATTTTATTGATCTCATTATAACCTTAATCTTGTGTTGTTATTAATCCACTTCACTGAGGTTAACAATCCTCATATGACTATACCTTGTCTAATCTAACTAGCCTCCTTTTCATTTTGATAGATCTTAAGGTTATTAAGAACTTTATCAACTATAGGTTTTGACCTCAACAAAGCTTGTAAGTGCCTCTAAGACACTTAATTTCGAGTATATGTTTGCCTTCTAAGGATTTATGACATGAATAGAGCCATATTTGGATAAAAACCCTTATATTGGTTGCATATCTTCACTCATGTCTTGATGTCATGTCTAAACATCATAAGGATTGTTACCTTTATCAAATTAGATGACTATGTATATTCCATTTTTATGGACTGTGATTCTATGTATATTCCATTTTTATGGACTGTGATTGCACTTGGGCCTTGATACATACTTGAATAGACATTCCAACTCCTTTTTAGTGTACTTATCCTTTCCTTGAAGATCTATTGAGTTCAAATATCTCTTCAAATAGATTTTAAATCTACCTTGATGCACACTTGATCCATCTCATTCTATTAGGGATTTATGTGGATTTTTACAATGTTAACTATATGGATTGAATGGTGATAGACCTTGAGAAGGTCTCAAAACATGAACATCAGTCATACTTCTTATAAACATTTATGAAAGAGGAAAGAATGAAAACCTTACTTAAGAGATATCTTGAAGTCAAACCTTCCTTTTCACTTCATGATAAGCCATTGCCTAAACTTTATTGGCTATAAGTCATTATTTTATGACTATTTAACAATGGTCTCAAGTCTGCATATCTTCACCGTTATAATTATGATGGTCTTTGATCAATATTTGACTCGCTATGGCAATAAAACCATGGATTGGATACGGGTGGAAGGTGGAAAAATATGAATGGAGGATAGGAAACTTGAATGAAGGGTGAAATGAGTATGAACATAGTGAAAAATGGTTGTATATGATAGTGATGATTAATTAAAAAAATAGAGGTGGAAAAGAACATGAAACCCATCACTAAGAAAATTTGAATACCATGGAGGAAATGCATACATAGGGACCAAGTTTTCAAACCATTTTAAAGTTGTTGGAGGAGGAATATGGTATTAAAATGAAACATAGAATCCTACTAAGTTACTTAAAATATTCTAAGAAACCTTAGCTTTTTCTAAACAAGGACTTCTTGAGTATTCTTGAGAGCACATGGGTGGTTTTTTATATGAATCTTGGAGAAAATTTGAGAAATTTTCCTAGAAAACATAAGAATATGAAGGTTTCCATGGAGGAAAACAAGAATCTTGAAACCCTTCTCTCTCTCCTATATCATATAATTCTTCTTTTGAAGCATCTCAAATGGTATATTACACTCATATTATTTAGCTCAATTTGGCTATCACACATATGGAGAAAAGGTGATGTCTTCCATTTAAGGGTGAGTCATATCCTTGATAATCCATGAAAAATTGAATTTTCTTGATATGATGTGCTAGCGAGGAGAAATTACAAAAAATTGACTGCCTTCATGGATGAAAGACTACAGATGTATGCCTTTAATTCAAATGTATGATTCATGAGGGAGAGATGGCCAATTTGAAAACCAATTTCTCTATCAAGAATCTCTCTGAGTCTATTTTCTTTGGAAAAAATTACAAACTTCAATCTTCTCTCTCACGATCATACCAGCTACAAATATGAAGGGCCCTCCTTGTGTGCAAACAAGCTAATTGACTAGAAGGGACTAGGATTGGGCATTTTTTGAGACCAATTTCTATGAAATTATTCATTAACATTTTTCATATCCTCTTCATGTTTTAGACCCCTATTGTATGAAATTGGTCATACAAATCTACACTTGTGTATAAAATTACATGAAAATGGCTCTTCCTTTGCATTTTATTCATAACTTAAGCCTTCACCACTATAATTAATGCATGTAAAGGAAAAACACTATTATTTATCATGTTAATATAAACATTTAGCCTTTTGACACACTTTTGGGGCCAAAATGGCATGTGTGGGCTCAAAATGGACCTTTTTATCTCAAAATTGCACAAAATGACTTTTTGAACTTATGAAACCTCTGAATAAGGTTAATGAAATGTATATGAATATGTTAAAAGGTTTTTTGACTAATATTATGACCTTTTAAACACTAATTTTATCATTTAAAGACCAAAATTTGTCTTTTTAGGTCAAAATACACATAATTGATCACCATGAAGAGGCTATTAACAAGGTCCTTAAAAGTTTAAAATTATATAGGTTGGTATTTGTCCTTAACAAGACAAAATACCAAAATTTATAGTGACTCACAGGGGTTAACTAGCCTTTTGGTCAAGAGAACCTACTTGAATCTCATATAATAATGATAAACTAAAGCATGACAACATGGTTTGCTAACTCTAATGGACTGCCAAACATACTTTTAAACTTTGATACACCTATTTTGAATACAACCACAAAAATAATAAAAGTATAGAATAACTAAACTATAAAAAAAAAGACAACTAACCTAAATAAATAGGAAAACAAGACAAATGCAATAAAAGGTAAGTAGACAACTGCTTATACTATTCACTTATTGGAACATGACAAATCTCAAACAACTAACATGAAGTCAAAATATTCCTAAAAGATCAAATGGAAAGATATTTTGTCTGCCATAAAACCTTGAAACATGATTGGCATCTATTGATAGCTCTCTTTTGCATCTAAGATAATTTACATCTTCATAGTCTCTCAGAGGAGCAACTAGTTCTTCTACCACCAATTTCAGGTACATGAATTATAGACATGATTCCAAGACCCAATAATACTCCTCCTAGATCTATATACTTTGTATCAACAACCTTAATTATTTTGGATTCATGATTAATTGGTTATGATCATGTTGTGTAGATTGATGTGTCTCTTGATTCATGTTTACAACATCTATTTTCATGATTTATTGAGGCTATTTGAGTTCATTTTCAACCTCTAAAAGTAGACAAACATCTAAATATGAATCTATAAGTTGATAACCTTTCTTGATATACTCAAACAAGTCATCTCTTCAGAAAACATCCTCTTGATTTGATTACTAAAAGAGCTGGTTGCTTTTTATTTGATGAAATTACTTCTCTCAACCTATAATAAACCATATTCAAGTAGAGAATAATCTAAATTGAATACATCAAACAAATATTGTGATCAGTTCTCATTAAGATGAAGTATAATTAGAGTTTTTTCATCATGATCATGAAGCTATAACTCTTTTTTCACTATTTTATATTGGTCACTTGAAGTTGTTTCATATTCAACATCCACTTGATGACTTAGCATGATCTCAGAATCATCTTGTCCTTAATCTTCATAATCTGATTAGTAATTGGCTTATATAACTTCTAAAAACTCTTGTGGACCATCATGATGAATGCCAATTACTATGTGATCAAATAACTCTTGAGAAACATTTTGAACTTGTATAATTGGAGTTTCTTCCTCTTGGATATGATCAACCTTTTATCTTTTTACTTGTATCTTAGCCTCTATCTCAAATTCCTCTTTGAATTCATCTTCTTATACATATTGAGATATTGGATCATGCTCCTCCTTGACAAAGAGTGTACCAATGGTGGTTTTCTCTTCATGTTTATTCAATACTCTTTCATCTTCATATACCTCAGTTGTAATTTCTTCACTTGCCTCATAAAAGATAGGATCCTTCTCAAGAATAGGTATGGTAGACTCCTAAAAATACTCAAAAATATGAGAAAGGTCCAAAGATGTTACCATTGATGATTTATTATGCTCATGAGGCTTCTTAGATTGGATAATTATCACCTCTTCTCTCTATTACATATTTCATTGAATAGCTTTCGATGAAGGGAAGGCTTGAGATCTTTAGAAAAGAGGGGTGTGGGTTGAATGACTTCCTACTTGATTTTTAGAATAACATTTGACTGATGCATTTGATTCTAAGTTGGAAACTTGTGTTCAAGAACATATTGTACTAAAGGTATTATATCTTGGAGAATGATTGGTAAAATTTCTTGAGGTGGACTTGGAATCCATGAATAGTGATATGGGGGAGAAGGAGGTAGTGACTTTTGATACTGAAATTGGTTACCTGATTGTTCATATTTTTAGGCTAATATCTCTTCAACAGTCATTTAGTTTACCCTCTTTATCTCCTCCATCTCAGAATGTAAATTTAGTGAGTTTTGGAAGGGTGGTTGATCTTGGAATGAATATGGCTTAAATGGAGGATAAAAATATTTATGAGGGGCATTATAGGATTGAAATAGATCATGGTAGGGCTAATAGGGGTGAGGATGATATGTATAGGGATCATGGGGCTGTTGATAAGGAGATGGGTAACCAAACCTTACTCCATAGGCTACCATACCCTAGAAAAAACATGAAAATCAATTGAATTTTAAATAAAAATATGCCTTTTATCTCTAAAATAAGGAACATATGAGTACTTGAAACTACTTATAAAGACCAATTTATTACAAATATGTACTCTAATGGCTAGATCTATGTCCCAATGAGCATGTCAAAACTGTTAGAAACCCAAATAACACCCTATTAAAGGTTGATTTCTTAGGATATCCTACACACCTAGACTAACATTATAATGATTTGAGGTGTGGGACACTTGTACTCAGACTAGACCTCTATTTTTGACAAGGTTAGATCTTGTGATGTATCACTTATTCTCTATTTAGTAAAACCTATTACACTTTTTGGTATGAAAAGTGTTAGAAGGATTACTAAAATGGAAATCTATTCTAATGATGGTGATACACCTATATTATTGGTTAATCCACTCTATTTGAGATCATAAAACATTTATAATATAATATAATAATTGAATCTAAAACTCTAAATGGCTCTTATGTAATATTATTTCATATAGAGGCTTCATCAAATGACCAAGAATGAGGGAAATGATGTAATATGCTTGATTCAAGGAATTAACTAGTCAATATATATCCATTTTTAACTTTAATCAATCAACATCAAACACTGTATATGACCTGCATAAGATGGCATACTACTAACTAGGTGAGATCAAGACTTGACAAGGGAGAAAGTACTACCACAAGTGAAAATCAAACCAATATAACACACTATACTAGAATATAAGAATATGAAAATAGTCATTTTATTCATATCAAAAGGTTACAAAGCTCAATCTTGGTAGAGTTTAATCATGACCAAGAGAAGGATCCTTAAAATTGGCTTGAAATATTGAATATATATAAGTTAGAAGAAAATTATCCAATATATTGATATAGAATAGATAAGAGAAGTTAAAATTCACATTAACTTAAGTAAAGTTTGTGTTACAATAGTTATCAAAAGTCTTTAAGACAACTCTTTATCTTAAAAATCCTTGCATGATCTCCTTTTGGCATTGAAATGAGGTGGTGGGCCCATTTGAATTATTCAAACTCCTTTTTCATGATTTATACAACACAAGTTGGTAAATAACTCTACTTGAAGTGATTTAAAGTTAAGTTACAGTATTTTCCTACATGAAAACCATGGGACATGCTTGACGCTATTCAACTAGTCAACTCAGAGTGATTGGCCTTTAAGATAAGTTAACTCCTACTTAATCCCTTATTTTCATGAATTGGAACTTTAAGACTAAAACATGCATTAAATATCAATTTTAAGGGTAGTTATGTAATGTGACAACTCCAGATTAGCTCCTTTGATAGTTCGATAAATCCTTTTTCATCTTTAATTATTTGACCAATTAGGCCTAATGGACTATATTCTTGAATTTTATGACCTTAGAACATGCATAAAAACCATGAAACCTACAAATATAATGATATTTTTTTATGTAACAAGTCCTTATATAATCAGATAGGTGCTTTTGATGAAAAACACATCTACAACTTAGTCAAACTAGTTGACTAGGTCAAATTAGTTGACTAGGTCAAACTACCTAAATTTTCTATAGAGTGGTTATTTTTAATGAGATGATAAGGACAAATCTAGGAATATTTTTTATCATACGATGATTTAGGTATGAATTAAAAGTTCCAAAATTTTTATCTCCATGGATCATATCTCATACAAACTACTTTGTACCTCATATTTTTTTAATTTTTCTTTCAAAAACCTATTTTTTATCTGATATGTATAATTTCATACAAAAAAGTACAATTTATGGGACCCTATCTGATTTTAATTCATGTTTGAAAATTTTTTAGGTTGATTCAATAAGTTTTTATTGAATTTTTTTTACTTTTCTCAAAACTAGTCATTATAAGGGTTTGGGAGGGTTTTAGAGGCAAGCCTTCTTAATGATGGTTCATAAAGTATAGTACTCAAAACCCAAACTTATTTCCATGAATATTTATTATATATACCCCATAAACTTTCCTAATAATATAGGGTTTTCATTTAAAATGTATGAGAAGATACCTGTGTAAATAAATTTGCATGTAGGGTTTGTAAGCATTGTGGACATGCTTATGCTCTTATCAAATGTTCACAAATTAAAGCCCCTAAAATATCCTAAATTATTCATGAATTATAATTTAATATGGGTATTCAAATCATGCTAATATTTTTTTCCAAACTCTTCATGTGGTGAAAGATACGAGCACTTAATTAGGTGGCTTGAATGGATGTCTTTAGTGTAAAATCAAAATTTCTCATTATGGACAAAAAATACCATTATTACTATTATTAATTATTTTAATAAACCTTAATAGGACATATACCATATAATTTTATCATTCTCAATGTGTCATCTTGCCTAGAGAGTTTGAAGATGCCTTTTGGTTTTATAGGCTTATTTGCTTATTTTATCCCTCAAGGGCATGGTTGGTATATAAAATGGAGTGTGATCACATCTAAAAAAGTGTATGAATACTAAAAATAACTATAAAATTCCTTTAATACCTTTTATGTATATAAACCTTGTACCACACCTTAAAATTCCTTAAGAAGCTTGCCTACTCCAATGATGACCATGAATAGACATGTAGAGTAATGTCTAAACATAGTGAGAATTTACCCTCATAAATTGACCATATAAATATTTTTTATGGTTATATTAAGTCATAAGTACCAACTCAACCAAATTTCATTCCTTTTGGATGCATATTTTGGCCTATAATTGGATTTCCCTCAAATCTACTAGTAGGTTGCCTGCATGCTCAGTCCTAAGATTGAGTTTTCATTCTTGACACCTTTATTTGAGATTAAAAATTGATAATTTTATTTTAATATGTCATTAATATCTCCATTTTATTATTTTCATCCTTCAATTGTCAACTTTCACCCTCATGTCAACTCTTTTAGATCTTATCTTCTCAAAACACTCAAAATGATTGCATGTTGATAGTACTATAGATCGTATTTTTGATGTATAATATTTATTGGTGGTAATTTAAATATTTATTTATGTTATAAATGACCCTTAATCCATTTTAAACCCACCCCTCATGATCATTTTAGCATTTTGGCCTGAAAAATAGTGTTTTCTAATCCTACATAGTCAAAATCTCTATAATAGGCTTGTGTAGTACCTTCAAGGACTGATAGTACTATCTATGAGATTGATATAATGTTTTAAGGTGTAAATTTCAATATTTAATTTCATAATATACCTTTCATGTTTACTCTTTAACTTGGATGGTCTTGCATTGTATTTTGACAATATGAGACTGTGAGAGATGAACTTGATCCTTGTATGGTTGTAGGTGCATTTTCATGAAATGGATGACTATAGAATAGTGTTTGGAGCCTTCCCTTGATAATTTGTATGATTTTAATTTTTTTTTCCTATGTAATATCCTTTAACATAAAACTTATCTTTAGATATTATTGTGCCATCAATTGGCATGAACTTGGAAAAAGCTTTTAGCTTCATGGTTGTAGGTGACTTTTATGAGTTGAACTAACTATGTATCATTAAGGATTAAAGTAATTCAAGGACTGACCTCATATCCATCATAATTTCATTAATAACCCTCCATTATCATGATAATCCTTTACCATATATAAATTCATCATCTTTGCCAACTATTTATGTATCCAGATGTATTCCTTAATAACCCAACTATTGTAAGTGTCTATAATTATGGAGACACAACTTAAGTTGAGTTTGGAGTTTGATTCATTAATAATATTTACCCTTTATATTTCATTGATAATAATTACCTTAGATAACAAAATCATTCACACCATACCACTATCTTCTTGGAAACAAGCCTTTTATTTATTACTATGACTATGTTTAAATTTTGTTTAGGCTTGTACAGACTAAATCCAAGGTTTGAGGATGCTATAAGAGATTAGACAAAAACATAAGGTGTTTTAATTATTTTTTACCATGGTGATTTCCCTAAAGATTTATATAAACTATCGTAAGGTGTTTTAAGATCATTAGGTCTCCTCATAGCCATGACCATCCTTTTTGGTTGTAGGTGGAGATTAATGCTAGTTGTAAGTGTGTTCTTGAGTTTATTGAGCCCCTTAATACCTTAATCTTGTGTTTCTATTAATACACTTCATTGATGTTAATAATATTCATATGATCATACCCTAGATAATTGAACTATCCTCCTTTTCATTTTGATAGACCTTAAGGTTATCAAGACCTTTATCAACTATAGGTTTTGACCTCAAATAGGTTTGCAAGTGACTCTAAGTCACTTAATTGCAATTCCATGTCTTCCTTATAAGGAATTATGAAATTAATAGAGTCATATTTGGATCAAAACCCTTGTATTTATTTCCCATATTCACTCATGTTTAAACATCATAAGGACTGTGACCTTTATCAAATGTAGATTACTATCTATATTCCATTTGTATAGATTTTGACTGCACTAAGGCCTTGAAACATAATTTAATAGACATCCCAACTCATTTTTTGTGTACTTTGCCTTTCCATAAATATCCATTTAGTTTAAATCTCTTCAAATAGCCTTGAACTCTTCTTTGATGCACACTTGATCCATGTCAATCTATCATGGTTGTATGTCAATGTTTACCATGTTTCTTGTATAGAATGAATGGTTATAGAGCTTGAGAAGGTCTCAAAACATGAACATGAGTCCTCATTATGCAAATTTATGAAAGAGGAAATAATAAAAACCTTTATTAAGAGATATCTTAAAGTCAAACCTTACTTTGTACTTCATGAAAAGCCATTGTCTATATTTTATTGTCTAGAGGTCATCATTTTATGACTATTTAGTAGTGTTCTCAAGTTTGCATATCTTCACCTTTATTATTATGATGGTCTCTAGTCAATATTTGACTCTTTATGGTAATGAAACCATGTAATAGATATGAGCCAAAGGTGGGAAACCATGAATGGAAGATGGGAAATTTGAATGAATGGTGAAAGTAGTATGAACAAAATGAGAAATGGCTATGTATGGTAGTGAGGATGAATGATACAAAATGGAAGTCGAAAAGAACATGAAACCCATCACCAAGTAATATTTAAGACCATGGATGAATCACATACATAGGTTCCAAGTTGTCAAACCACTTTGAAAGTCATTTGAGGAAGAATATGGTATTAAAATGAAACATAAGATTCTGTTAAGTTCCTTATAATATGTTAAGAACCTTAGTTTTTGATAAACAAGGACTTATTGAGAATTCTTGAGTGTACATGGGTGGTTTTTTATATTAATATTGGATAAATTTTGGTAATTTTACTTGGGAAACACAATAACATGAAGGATATCCATGCCATGGAGGAATAAATCTTGAAACCCTTATCTCTCTCTTAGACCATACAATTCTTCTTTAGAAGCATGCCAAATTATAGATTGCACTCATATTTTTGAGCTGAATTTCACCTTCACACATGGAATATAGGTGATGGATACCATTTAAGGGTGAGTCATTCCCTTTATAATCCTTTCAAACTTTAATTTTATTGATATAATGCCTTAATGAGGAGAAATTATAGAAAGTCAACTACCTTCCTAGATGTAAGACCACAAATATATGCCTTGAATTTAAAAGGATGATTCATGAGGAGTATATGACCAATTTGAGAACCAATTTATGCAAAAATAATCTCTCTGAATCTATTTTAGTTTTCAAAAATTGTAGACATGAATCTTCTCTCTCCTAACCATACCATTTGCAAACCTAAAGGGCTTTCTTTGTGTGCAAAGAATTAACTAGAGGGTACAAGTTATTTGAATTTTTTTAGTCTAATTTCCATAAATTTATTCATGAATATATATCATATCCTCTTCCTCATTTTTTAGACCCATGGTGTATGGAATTGGCTCTACAAATTCATACTTGTGTATAAAATTGCATGAAAATGACTATTCCTTTGTTTTTATTCACAACTTAAGATTACACCACCAAACGTAATGCATGGAGAGGAAAAACATGAGTATTTATCATGTTAACACAAATATCAAGTCTTTTGACATGCTTTTGGGGCCATAAAAGGCATGTGTTGACTCAAAATGGGCCTATTTTAGTTTAAAATTGCACAAAATGACCTTTAACTTATGAAAACTATGACTAAGGATAATATCATGTATATGAATATGGTAAAATGTGTTTTAACGAGTTTTATGACCTTTTAAAAACAAATTTTATCATTTAAAAACCTAAATTTAACTTTTTAGGCATAGATACACACAATTGATCACCATGAAAAGGCTATTAACAAGGTCCTAGAAAGTTTCAAATTATATAGGTTAGTATTTGGCCTTGATAGTCCAAATTACCAATAGTTTCTTATCCCATTCATGGAAGATTTCATATATCTGGTAGGTCCCCATATAGGCCATTATCACAATTTCATCATAGGAGAAAGTGGAGTCCAAGAGGAAGTAGTACACCTTGATGGCACTCCTAGGGATATCGGTAACCTAGTGTTGAGAGTTTGGTGAGCATACCCAATTATGGACTCCATCCTACATGAGTATGGTTTTATTAAATATTTTTATCAACAAATTAGCATATGGAAATACCTCTGGTTTGGCAAAAAATCTATGGAGTTTTCACTTCTTATAGGATGTAAGCTCATCCTCATACTCTACCTATTAGTCATCATATGAGCCTGAATCCCTAGGGACTTGCTTGATCACTTTAAATAAATTTGTGTAGTTCTTGAATTTGGTCAAGACAATTAGGAATGTGGTATCCTTGTATTTAGGTTTAGCCTTTATGTTTTAGGATGATGTAACCATTATAAAAAGATAGAGGAAATTTGAGAACCTTTGAGTGCAAAAGACATGGAAGATTGTGGTTCTCTATGTAAATCTAAAATAAGGAGTTAGGGATTTAATCAAAGGTAGTAATGGTAACCATTAATTATATTCTCTTCAAATTTTATAAACACATTCATATAACTCCCTATATTAATGTCATTTAGTTTCTTACTTGTTGTGAATTCAAACTTGAGTTGGTGGATGGGTTTTCTATCTTTATTTTTAAATATAGAGTTGAATTTAGAGCCCATGATCCTCCACTACCAATAAAATACAATAATGGTGATGTAATGTTTTAAAACTATCCAATCAGGTGCAACTTCCTAATTTATTAATGATCAGTGCATGGTAGGCACACAATCACATTTCTTTGAGGCTTCTTAATTAACTCCCACTTTTTACACATGTGGTGTCTACTCATTGGTCCTCCTACAAATGGTTAACATCTAGGCATAGATTTGTACTTTGTGTTTTTCCTTTTATGAAGGGTGATGTGTCACCTAAGGACACATGACACATCTTGATTATATCTTTGATCTCATTTGTACCTTATTCTTACCTTCATAGGACCTTAGGTGGCTACTAGTTCATTTGTATAGTAAGTGACATGGTACCTTATCATTTGGCCAGGCTCTGACATCTATGATAGGTCTAGGAGACTGGATGCTCTGACACATGGTGATGTGGCACCTTCCCATTCAACTAGACTCTCCTAGGTTCTAATGTCTCTAACAAGTTTAAGGGATTAGATAATCTAACACATGGATACATGTTACCTTCCCATTCATCCAGGCTCTCTCAGGTTCTAACATATCTGATAGGTTTGGTGGATTGGTCATTCTAACATATGGTGATGTGGTACCTTCTCATCTAATTAGGATATCCTAAGCTCTAAAATCTCTAATAAGTTTGAGGGATTGGTCACTCTAACACAAGTAAATATGGTGCCTTCACATTTATCTAGGTTTTCCTAGGATTTGTCATCTTTGATAGGTGTGGGGGACTGACTATTTTGACATATGGTGGCATGGCACATTATCATTTGGTCAGGATATCTTAGGATTTGACATATTTGATAGGTTTCAGGTACTAGACATTCTAACACATGGAGACATGGAACCTTCCCATTCAAATGGGATCTCTCAAGATCTAACATCTCTTATAGATGTAGGGGATTGGGCACTTTGACATATGGTTATGTGGCACCTTCCCATTCAATTAGGCTTTGCGAAGTTCAAGAAATTACTAAGTAATGAAATGAAAAGGAATATGATACATTTAAAAATTAATTTTCAATTATGAAGATTTTGATTTTCCATGAATAGCGATAGGTCCATTTCTCAAGGAATTAAGTGAGACTCAAAGAAATTCTGGTGAAAGATGACCTATAACATTAATACCATGATTCATAAAATAACAAACATTCCTTATTTCTAAGAATAAAATAGGCCAATTCTTGCTTTGGTAAATTAGAGTGACATGTATTCTACGGATTCAAGTAGGTGTTGTTGATAAAAACAAAAGAAATAACCCTAAAGCTTTGGTCCATGATATTTTTATAGGGTTCTCCTATTTTGAATAAAATGGGTCATGTTGGCCACAATAATTTTGTTCCTTATTAAGATTAAATCTATCATCAAACCCATTATTTCAAACTCAATGTTCAACCAACCTAGTTTTTCAATAGATACTAATTAAATATATGAAATAGTAGTTTTTATTCCTTCCTAATAATCTCTATTCTCATTTTTCAATGTCCCCATTCTCCTCTTTTTTCTTCCTTTTATTATTTTTACACTCCTCATTCACATTTTTCATGGTCATTCCATTCCTACTAAATTTCAAGTTATCCATTATTAACTCACCTCTATCTATGCTTGAACTACATATTTTTCTTGTTTAATCATATTCCATTACCCTCATTTTAAGCATGGTCACCACATGCAAAACTTCCTCATCATTACAAAAAATGGAAAATTTAATGACAAATATAACAACTAAAACCTAATTACATTATGCCCTAATTTCTTCCCATTCCAAAGTAGATGGTAACTTATTATTAAAACTTTTACAAATTCAAAACCTAAAGTTTCAAAGTCACAATTTTTTTTAAATTTAATTGATTTGGATTATTTTTACCTTATTTCACCCCATACATCACCAAAAAAGGGGATAAAAGTATAAAAAATTACATAATATCCATAGAACACCAAACACTCTTCTAAGAGTTAAAATGCATAAATGGTATACCTTGCATAATTCAACATAGACTAATTCATATTGAGGTTTCATGGAAACACACCAACTAATACATAAAATTTACATATTTTGATAATAAAAATAATCAAGACAAGTAATGAACTCAAAATAAATGTAAACATGGTCTAATAACTACAAGGATAGACAATACAAAGAAACACTCAACATTTTTACAAAATACTTATCATTTGTTTCATCTAAGAAATTAAGAGTGTAGTGTGTGTGCATCAGCTCAATTTAGTTCTCTCTATCCCCAATGATAATATTTGAATCCTCCTCCCTTATGATACTCTCCCTCTAAAAAAATCTATGAGGGTGTGATATTCCTACTACCACCTTCATCAAATAAAGATGTACTTAGTCATAGCTTACAACAAAATAATCAAGTCTTCAAAATGTGTAAATATATTAATGAAATGGTGTAATGAAAATCAAATATACAAATGAAATCATAGTTAAATATTACAATTTACTATAACATAATTTATCATGAAAATAAATAATATGTATGTCAACCATACAACATAAATATCCATATTTACTATAAAAATCAGAAACTACTAATCATTAGTTCCACTTCCTTTACTAATACTAATATTTTTTTTGAAGAATGGGATAGGATGTGACAAAATTAAGAAGAATTTTGACACTCATCATGATTCCAAACTTTAATCAAATAATCCACATAAAATTGTATCCAATAAAACAACATAACCCACCTCCATCATTCCCAAAGGTAGGGAGAAACACATGCTATCAATAACATAATTACAAGAATAAATCTCATATTTTACTTATATCCTTTAGAAAACAAATTATAAAATAAAAACATCTCTAAAATTTATAAACACATTACTGAACATGTGTTAAGCTTTCTCTTATTGGAGGATTTTCCAAGGTTCGAATAACGAGGATGCATGAGTCGTGGTTGCACAAGATGAAGCAAGTGAATACTACAAAATGCTAAAGTAAATGAAATCAAACAAGAGACAATTGCATAGATAGTTTGGAGAAAAGCCAATATTCAATTAACATAAGATAACAAAAGTGAAGAATACATATAGGATAGCATGTAAGTAACTCCTCCACAAAAGGTGGTCAAATCACCCCAATAATAGACTGTAACTCCTCCATGAAAGGTGGTGACAGGGTGCTAAGAATAGAGAAGTAACCCCCATACCCAGAATAGCTAGTCAAAGGAGTTACTTATGACACTTATGACACATCTTATGACACACATCTCCACATAAGCTAGCCTATCCCATGAATGTAGGAAAACTCCATGTATGCACAAATATATAATTTCCCTAATTAAATAATAGGAAATAATAAAAACCTACACTAAAACCCCCCCATAAGTGCAGCCTAGGTGGGCAGTGTGGAAATATAAAATGGGTCTCGGCAACTAGGCCTGATGAGGTACCCATGTACAAAAGCAATCTCCCATAAGATAGAGAAAAGGAGAAAACTCATAAGAAAAAACTCCCCCTAAAAGAGAGACATAAATGAAATGAAGATGCTAGTGGGCCCCCTCAAAGATGATGTTATTACAGATGTGGACCGCACCCCAAGAAGAGCTCATAGATGAATGAACTTTCTCTCAGTGAAAGGTTTGGTGAAGATGTCTACAACCTACTCTGAAGGCTGGAAAAATATCAAGTCAATGACCTAACTATAAATAAGCTCCCAAATGAAATGCATATGAATCTTTATGTGCTTGGTCCACTTGTGTTGAACTAGATTCTTACAAATTTGAATGGTACTCTGGTTGTCACAATAAATGATTGTGGGCTACTTGATAGGAATGCCAAACTCAAAAAGTATCCCCTGAAGCCAAATAGCCACAGTAGCTACATTAATAGCTCCCCTATACTCTGCCTCTGTGGATGATATAGCAATAACATTTTGCTTCTTGATAGACTAATTGATAGGACCAGAACCTAGAGAGAAATTGTAACTAGAAGTGGACTTGTGAGTTTGTGAATTGCCAGCCTAGTCTGAATCTATATATCCAACCAAGTCAACCTCTATGCCAAATCTGTAATGAATCTTGTATCTATGTGAACCCTGTATGTAATGCGAGATCCTCTTAGCTACTTTCTAATGTAGCTCATGAGGTTCCTACATAAATATAGAGACAAGTCCCACTGCATATGATATGTCAAGCCTAGTGTGAGTTAAGTATATGAGACTGCCAACAAGTTGTTTATATCGAGTGGCATCAACTAATGGTGAAGAAAATTTAGCCTCAAGCTTGACTCCTGATAGAAAGGGAGTCAGAGATGGCTTGCAATCAGCCATGTGAAATTGAGATGATAAATCAAGAGCATACTTAAGTTGTGTAAGACAAATCCCTAAATCTAACTGTGAGATCTTGATGCCAAGGAAGTAATGCAACAAACCCAAATCTATCATGTCAAATCTATCCTCGAGAGATGCCTTCACTACTGTAATAGTTGATGAAGAACTCTCGATGATCAAAAGGTCATCAACATATAAAACCAAAATTAGGAGCGAATCATCCTACTGCAAGAAGTAGACATTGGGGTCAGAATGGCACCTAGTGAAACCTGTTGTGAGAAGGAAGGCATCCATCTTGGCATACCAAACCTGAGGGGCCTATTTGAGTCCATAGATTTCCTAAGTCTGCATACTGAGGATGAATCTTGAACAAATCTTGGCAACTGCTCCATGTAGATCTCCTCTTCTAGGTCTTCGTGAAGAAAGGCACTCTTCACATCCATCTAGTGCACATCCCAACCATGTCCTGTGACAATAGCCAAGGTGAGTCAGATAGAAGTCATCTTTGCAACAGGTGCAAAGGTCTCTGAGTACTCAATGCCTACCACCTGTGAGAAACCCTTGGTGACCAATCGTGCCTTGTATTTATCAATTGACCCATTTGCTATAAACTTAGTCTGATATATCCACCTACATTGAACCATCTTCCTTCCCTTAGGAAGTGAAGTCAAGTCCCAAGTGCGATTTTTGATTAAGGAAGAATATTATTCCTCCATAGCACTATCCCACTCAGGTAATCTTGATGCCTCTCAAAAAGTCTATGGATCTGAAACTAAAGCAAAGAAGGCATGTAGATCTCTCTGAAAATCCCCCCTAGTTTGTCTGTCATCTACATGATCTCCTGCTCAAGTGCCATCACTCTCAAGTGTCTGTCTGGCCTAAAGTGGCCCAAAAGCGGGCAAGTTAGGTGCTAACTCCTCATTCTCTAACTGAATAGAGGTGGATGACTTTGCATCACTATCCTCACTATCTTAAATCGAAGAAGAAGAAGATTTCTCTGGCTTGAGAACCTATTGTGGCTGATCTAAATCTGATGAGGAATCATCATGACGAAGTAGATCCGATGAGGGAGAAGAAGTGCAGAGTGTTGAGTCTCTAGGACTCTCCTAAAAATGGACACTTCTATTGATGAACAAATCATGAGTGACTAGATCTAGAAGGTGATACCCCTTAACACCATCCACATATCCTACAAAGATGCAAGGCTTGGACTGACATTCCATAGCTTTACATTTCTTCTTCAGTATGTGGGCCATGGCTAGGGATCCAAAAACCCTAAGGTGCTCAACATCAGGTTTCCTTTTATGCCAAGCTTTAAGGGGTGTTATCCCTTTTAAAGCTTTATGAGGAACCCTATTTTGAATGTAGCAAGCATAATTGATGGCTTCAGCCCAATACTATGGTGCTAAGGATTTGGAGTGAATCATACAACTACCCATCTCTTTCAAGAAATTATTTTTGTGTTTTGCAACCCCATTCTATGAAGGATTGTAAGTGACTATGCATTGTAAATCAATCCCCTTTGTGGTGTAAAACTACTCAAACCTATTGCTGACATACTCCCCTCCATTATCAGTTTGAATATCCTTGATGGATTTCTCACTCTATTTCTCAACAAGAGCCTTGAAGTCTAGAAAATTTTAAAACACTTCAGACTTTTGTTTGAGAAAATATATCCAAGTGTACTTAGAAAAATCATCAATGAAAGTGAGGATGTACTTGGCCCTTGTGAAAGATGGTTTGGGAAAGGGTCCCAATACATGACTATGGACTAACTCTAAAGGTTGTGAAGCCCTCCAAGCTTTGCCTTTGTCAAATTTTGATTCGGGATGCTTGACAAGGGAGCACCCCTCATAAAGTCCTTTTGAGAATTAGACACAAGGCAAGCTAATGACCATGTCATGTTTGCAAAGTTGTTCAAGGTAGCAGTTATTAAGGTGGCCAAACCACTCATGCCATAATTTACTAACTTCATCTAATGAGTCAGCAATGTTGTTGGAGAAGAATCAGGTGCAAAATGTGAGAAGGTGTATAACCTTGCTTGGTGATCTGCCCTACCCACTGCCACTGTAGTATCACTATGTAACTCCCTAATAGCCACTGAATTTGGTGAAAACTCAACTCTCATGCCTCGACCAATGTGAGTGATTTAGTACACTGATAGGAGATTGGTTGAAAGAGAAGAAAAACTTAGAACATTATTGAATGTTCCTCCTTCCATTTCAATTGACCCTCTCCCTACAATGAAAATTGATGTGTCATCACCCAAACTAATTAAAGTCATGCTAAAAGGCTCTAAAGATGAAAACTCAACTAGGGAAGAGCCCACGTGGTGAGAAGCACTCGAGTCAATGTCCCATGAAGATGTAGAATTTGTTGTAGCTACAAGGGCCTTTCCCTTTTCTTTCTCCTTACCCTTGCCTTTTGCCTTAGTAGAATCTTGGGTAGATGAATTTTGCTTGATGGACTCAGGAACACCTATGTTGTGCTTCTCTAGAAGATGAGTTAGGTGATCTATTTGTTTATTCATGCATTTGTGTTCATCATGCCCTATCTTCTTATAATAGGCACGCTTAACCTTCTCCTTCTTAGGTTTAGCATTGGAAGAGGAAGACTCAGTGTTATTTTTGGCAGGATTGTTGTCTTCTTTCTTCTTCTCTTGGTCCTTATTCTTTTTCTTCTTCTCCTTTGTTGAAGTCTTTTCCTTACCATTTCCAGCTATCAAATCTTGGGTTTGAGTAGACTTCATTGTGCCCATTTGGATTAGTTTAACTTGCTCCCTAGTCAAGTTGGCAATGAATGAATCCAAAGAAGGCATTTTCCATGTAGCGCCAAGGGCACTTTTTGTGGCATGGAAAGTGGAGACAAAGACTGAATAGCTTGGACCTAACTTTTTGAGAATATAAAGGATGAGTTGGTCATCTTTCTTCTCTATCACACTTTCTTTCAATTAAAATATAAGGGCCTTAAACTTAGTGAAGAAGTCCTATAGGGTGTCAAAGTTGCTAGGACTTAGACTTATGAGTTTGTTTTCGAGCTCATGACCTCTCATCTCATCAAGCTTCCCAAATAAGGTTTATATGGTGTCCCATATGTATTTTAGATTCTTGGAGGTTTCTAAATGGAAGAGAAGTTCTGAAGACATAGACAAGTTCAATAATCCATAGGCTTCATCACTACAGTTGTACCACTTGACCTTTTCAACATCAGTGCTAGGTTCTACTTCAGTACCCATGGTGATCCTATACAACCCTTTACTTCTAAGAATGATTGACATTTTAACCTTCCATTCATGATATTTGAAGGTTATTGGGATTTTAAGTTGAAAATAATCCATTTTAAGCTAAATTTAGGTGAGGTTGTGTTGATTGCAAGTTATGAATTTATGCAGAAAGGAGAATGAAAGCAAAGATTACAAGTGTTGAAAATTAATCACACCCCCCAAAATATTGAGCCCCCCCTAAATATGAAAGTTCATGCTCAAAAGATGTTTGGCTCAGCTGAGAATGTGTCTTAGAGCAATTAGTGCAAGACTTTAAGCAAACAGGACGTCGGACTCAGCTGAAAATGCATCTCGAGAGACCCAAATTTTAGGCACTTTATAAACTAATGAATTTTTAACAAATAATAAGCCTACACTATGGATAATTGAAATACAAACACTTTTTCAAAAAATGGCACCCAAATCTGAGCTACCATTTGTAAGATATTAAAGATTTAATTTCCCGTAAACTAGTGTTTTTACAAAAAAATAACACTAAAACATTAAAAAAATGTTTGTTTTGAGAGAGAAAGTGGCCTTCCAACCATTCATTCAACTCAAAATAGAGTGAGGAATCCAAAGGAGGTCTTTGTGATGGAGAATTGGCCTCCTACCAATCTGGGCCTCACCCTTCGTCTTCGACAGGCGAAGATACACGTTTAAATTTAAACCCCCAAACTACAAAAACTTAGAAATTGTCTAAAATACTCAATACTTAGTCAAATTGACTAATTTATTTTTTTTGGAAAAGTCAATTTTAACTGAAAAATTAAAGTAAAAGATAGAATTTAATGGATTGCCAAGTATTTAAGGGACCACATGGGACGCCAAAAAAGGAGAGGGGCGCTAAAGTTTGAGGAAAGAGCAAATTTAAATTTGCTGGGCAAAAAAGACAGTAGAGACACTGAATTCAAAGTAGATTATAGGTCTAAAGAAGGATTGAATTTAATTATTTTTTCTTGAAATTATACCACAACAAATGACCTACGTGGAGAAGGAGAAAAGGGCGCAGAGCTGGATTAAAAAGTTCCAAGGAAAGTGCGCCAAGGTGGACGTAGGACTACGTTTTACCATCACGCATGTTGTGAAAGCTCCAAGATTGACGTTTTATCACCAACAAGTGACTTAGCTAAGAACCCAACCACATTCTTTCCTTCTTTCTACACAAACTCAGCCTTTATGTGCTCAGATTTCTCACTTGTTTTGGAATGCCATGGCTGTAACTCCACACTTCTACACTCAGGTCTAAGACAAACTCTTATGCAGATCTTGAACACCATGAGACTTTCAACACTATGCTAAGAGGATCAAGATCATAGGCCTGCATGTATATGGAGAGACCAAACAAGCCATGAAAGGAACAATAACATGGATAACTAGCAGTATCTCTCAAAAAATTTCAAATTTCACTAAAATATGCCTTAACAAAGCTCTAGATTTCAATGAAAGCAATAGCAAAATAGACAACTAGTTACCGGGGTGGCTCTGATACCATATCAGAGGATTCACCAAGTTATGAATAATGAGGATGCATGAGTCATGGTTGCATGGGATGAAGCAAGTGAATACCACAAAATGCTAAAGTAAATGAAATCAAACAAGAGACAATTGCATAGAAAATTTGGAGAAAAACCAATATTCCATTAATGTAAGATGGCCAAAGTGAAAAATACATATAGGAGAGCACATAAGTAACTCCTCCATAAAAGGTGGTCAAAGCACCCCAAGAATAGACTGTAAATCCTCCATGAAAGGTGGTGACAGGGTGCTAAGAATAGAGAAGTAACTCCCATACCTAGAATAGCCAGTCAAAGGAGTTACGTATGACACCTATAACACATCTTATGACACACATCTGCACATAAGCTAGCCTATCCCACGAATGTAGGAAAACTCCATGTATGCACAAATATATAATTTCCCTAATTAAATAATAGGGAAAAATAAAAACCTACACTAAAATCTCTATGATCTAAGACTAGCAGAATAATTCTCACCTACTACTCTCATAGTCACACAAGGTGAGGGGTATCGTAAAATGTCTCATCAAAACAATGCACTTGACATGTGAAAAATTTGCCAATCTAATAATGGAGTCATTTTAATAAGCTAAAAATCTTAGCATATTCCCAAAAAGGATAAAAATGAAAAATCCCAACAACCCAATATAATCTAAAGAATAATGGAGGTAAAAAAAGGCTAAACAAACCAATCTAATCAAAACTAAATATAAGTCAAAAATTCAATCAAAGATTGAAATAATAAATGGTTAAATAACATATAATACCATAACAAGGAAAACTATAACAATATGATTCAAAATCAAGTTATAAGTCATAATAAATAATTGAAATACTTTCAAGTATGCCACATCAAGTGGAAAATTATACAATTCAAAATACAAAAATGTTAAACAATGCATCTCTAGAAGGCCAAAAGTGGGAGTAGGGAGCTAAAGGATAAACAAATAGAAACATAACTCTTCAATAACTTTTCATAGTATGTGTATACACATAATATTTTTCAACTTTTATCAATTACCAATGTTTTACATCATGCAAGAACCTATCGAGACTCAATATCTTTGAGTGCACACCTTAAGGGGTGCACCAGGAAAGGGGTGAATAGACCATTGGTGCTTCACAGGATTGTTTTCCATTATTGCCACTTATTACCAATCCAACAAGTTCCTAAAACTCTTCCCTAAGATATTATTCATCCTTTTCAAACTCCTATAGTCTTTTCACACTTTTATCCTTCTTTTCCTCTCCTTAATCCTCTTTCTTTAGTTAGTTGTACTAAGTCAATTGGGTCAACCCTATATGGTTTTGGTTGAGTTTCACTTAGGAACTAGTTTGGCTCTTGGCCAACCTAGCTTATGACCTAATGAATAGTTGTCCAAAATTGTGATAGGTTGACTGGGTTGACCCTATCATTAAATATTTTTGGAAGGGTTTAGGGTCAAATCCACCTATATATATATATAAAGTAGAATTTTGGAAGACTAGATTGTAAATAGGTACAAACAAATAATAAATCTTTATTGCATATGAAATAATGCTGAAATTATATATATATATATATATATCATTTCAGCATTATTTCATATGCAATCAAGATTTATTATTTGTTTTTATCTATTTACAATCTACTCTTCCAACATTCTACTTGAGGAGTCTTAGCTTATGTTTCTACTTAGAGAATATAGTCTTGTGGATTAGTATTGGATGCTTTGGCCTTTCTTTGTGATCCTTATAAACCATAACAACCTCTTGTCAAGGCCATTTGTCTAAGGGAGAGATTAAGTCTCAAGGGGTTCTTCATCTAGGTAAGTATTCTCTAATTTCATTCCTCTCTTTAGTAGATATAAGTAGCATAAGTATTAGATTCAAATAATATTACTCTCTTTATTCCATGTATTAGGGTCTTACTCATACATAGCTTAATTGATATTATCCTATACATGTTTTGATTATTTCTAACCCTGACTTTATGCTACAAGATTTGGTGAACACTAGATTAAATTTACTTTACTTGTTATTAGTTTAGTGAGATATCAAAACACAAGGCCCCCTTAGGGTTATTGCATGATTGTGTTTGACTAGAGGATTTAGAACCCTCCCTAGCACTATGTATTGTGTTAAGAGATCCCCTAATTGAGTCTAATAGATCCCCATATTGGTCATGTTCCCACTTAACAAATGTGTCCCCAATCAAAAGTGTATGGTATGATCTATCTTCTTAGAGTTAGTATTGACTTATAGACATGATAAATTTATGATTGCATTCATTATAGTGAGTCCAATGTGAATCAAAACCTTTCAGGTTTTTGTTTCAATTATTTCATTATTTTATCATTTTTATTATCATATATTTATGATACTAGGTCAGCTGTATTGACACAATTCTAACTTTTGTGCAAAGGTTTAAGATATAGTCATATCAATATGAATCTATTCTATCTATGTAACATTTTTACCAGATTCAAGTTACTAGGTTGACCCAATTGACTCTGTACATTTTTAGACTTCCAGTTTAACCTACTAGGTTGACCTAATCAACCCTATATATTTTTAGGTTTTCAACAAACAAGATATACAAAGCTAGGTCAACCTAGTTAACACAGTTAGCCAAATTTACAAGTATAAATGAAGGTTATTCAATAACAATCTTATTTTCCTCTACATCTTCCAACCTACCAAGGTTATTTTATATATTCTTTTGTCATTTATAAAATTCATTAAAGTTTTATTTTTCATAGTTTATAGTCTTTAAAACTACCCCTATATAGTCAACTAGGTCGACCTTGTCAATGTAGTTTTGTATTCCATGTTCTATCTAGAAAGCTATGTCAAATTTTTTGACATAGTTCATTTCATACCCTTACTTCTATATTATAGAGGTGACATTATTAACCCTGTTCTATATTCTCTATATACACTATCCACTTAATTGACATTGTACTATGTTTCAAAGTTGGAATTAGCCCTTATATATTAGTAAGTAGCTCATATTTTCATTTATTGTTTCTTACTTTCTTAGAATATATCATATAATATAATTAGGTGGGTTTAAATATACCATTTAGTTTCACTATTTTCTCTTTTATTCACACACTACCAAATTACAAAATCTTACAACATATTTTAACAATTGTCTACCCAAGGTCAACCTACTTGGATTTCATCACCAATGGGGAAGCTGACTTAGTTTTCTAACCAAGTATAAACATCTGGTTGATGGAAAATTTTCGCTAACCACCTGACACATTTATCATTATGATGTGTGAAGTGAGGTGGTAGGCTCCAATACCAAGATGGTCCCATTGCCAATATAAATCCCTTTTAACCCAAACAACCTGAAACCATCCTTAGATTATTTTTTATTTCCTTGATTACATCCAAATTCCTATCACATCTAAAATTACACCCAAATAATTTAAAAACACTCAAGTTGACCACTTAGTTAGCTTTTACTTTCCAAGTTGACTACATGATGTTTGCTCAATTATATGTAATACTAAAAAATCTTGCATTAGGAAACATTGGTGTAAGGTTTTGTGCTATGTTCCTCAAATGGATCAATCTCATCAATCCAATTGATTATGTGTTTCCTCTCATTTCTTACTTTCAAAAGTACTTGCAAAATTATTCTTATTTCAATACATAGCTGTTTTTGTCAACATAGTCTCTTATAAACTATCTATTTTCCCCTACTTACTGTACTAAGTTGACCATGTCAACTCTGTATAATTTATAGCCCCTTTTTTATGCACTAGGTTAACCCTTTTGAATCTATATAGTTTTTAGACCTTGTCTTCTATACTAGGTCAACCCTATTGACTCTGTACAATTTTTAGACCCTGTTTTCCATACTAGGTCAACCTAGTCGACTATGTACATTTTTTTACTTTAATTATCTACTGATCTAGTTATTTGTTTATCTTTCTTATCATTTTATTCATTTTTTGAAGCATCATATACCCTATCAAAATATTTTTGGATGACATGAATCCATTTAGACACTATATGGGGTTCTCTTTGCTTCTTATCTTTTATTATCTTTTCTTTCTCTTTTTATCTTGTGGGGCATCTTGTGATGCCCATCCACATATTTCTATAACCTTTGGGGCATGTTGTGATGCCCACCCACATATAATTTCAAACTATAGATCATCTTGTGATGCCCATCCCTACATCCATTTACCCCTTAGGACATCTTCTGATGCCCACTCTTATTCTACCTAACCTAGCATGTTACCAAACTAATTTAACTCCAAGAAACCTTTAGAGACACAAGATTATCTCTCACATGTTCATCCTTGATATAGCCATTAACTTAGGATCCTTCCCTTATTTTCATATATATATATATATATATATATATATATATATATATATATATATATATATATATATATATATAACACTTTTTTGAAGTTACTTGCATGGGTCTCTCCCTCTACAATAGTTCTCTATTTTCAAAAACCTTTAGTCCTTCCTTTATGGTCTTTTGTTTTCCCCTTTCTCTCATGAGTTGCATTATAAAACCATGGATATAACCTCATCTTCCTCATGATGTACCATAGTTTTCTATATTTTCATACTCTGTTTACACACTTTTTGTCATCCCTTGGATTTATTTTTTAAGAGTTAGATTGTATTACCATGGATAGGACCTGGCATTCCTCAAAAAATACCATATTTCTAATCTCATTTATTTTTCACATACTTTTTGGCACCCTCATGAGTTTATCTTTTATGAGTTGTAGTGTAAGACCATGGTTAATCCCTGACCTTCCTCATAAAATTACCATCTTGTAATTCCTTTTATAGAATGTATTTTATAATAGTTACAAGTTTTTGATCCTTATTCTTAAATTTATCTTTTACTTCTTTTGATAGATAGAATTTACACACCAATCTATGTTAGCATGTTTTTCTCCATTTCTATAATTACTATGATAAGGAATCACACTTTTTTATGATTTTATCCCTTTATTAACCTTTTTCACAATTTTTATGATTTTAAGTAATTCAAATTGTTCCATGTGTCATTCCTCTTGATTTCCTTTCCTTTCACTTAATATTGGATAAAATGGGGTCAAATTTAGGATATCACTCGTATTTAAAATAGATTTATGAGACACTTAGACCCCATGCTCTCTAAAATTCTCTCTCTTAACAACCATGTCCCAAGTATTCAAATGAAAGTCATATTTAGCACGTATGTTTGATTTTCTAAATCCATAGGGAGGAGGAATAGAAAAATCCATCAATAAAATTAAAAGTAAAATCATTTGAAACAAAAGGTAATGACATAAAAAAGGCAAAATACAAATCTCAAAAGTCAATATCACACCAAAAGACATGTTTACAATAACATCTTCTATCTTTAATCGAAGCTCAAATTCCACAGTTGGCCTCACAATAAAACCGAGGTCCATTAGGGTATAGTAGAAAAGTATATTGGAATAGGATAATTAAATAAACTCTATGGTGATACCTACTTTGTCATGCAAGTACACAATATTCATAGTAGATTGATAGCTCTATAATGGATCCTAAGGAATTGGGAATAAGTTGTGGGAAGGTAGGTCCATTTTAATTTTCATTCATATAGCCTTCATGGGATGATATATACACTAAATTTGTTAACCTAAGACTTGTGTGGCTAAGAGAACTTCTTCATAGTCCTTAAGGTCAAAATTCCTCTTATTTTGATAAACCTAATTTGAGTGTCTTGACTTTGATAAAGAGTTACTCTACCTTGATTTTTCCTTAATTATCCCCTCCACCCATTTCATTTATCCCCTTGATAGGCATGCCTGATTCCAAATCTATTTTACCTCTTCTATAATTCCTTATTTTGGACATCTTAAAAACATTCTATCACTACTTTGTTTTAGTTTTATCTATCTTTAGAGCGAAACCACATACTTGAGTAACTTTGGATTACTTTCTTGATCCCACAGAATTACATTCCTATACTTATTTTGATTTTTTTTCATTTGTCATTATTGTACTAACCTTCTATTATGGGCACTTGAGTCTGTACCCTTTTCCATTGTTAAGTGAGATAAGGATTGTTGTTGCTCACTCATCATTATTGTTTTACCATTTTCACTTAACCATCTTTATTTAAGTAAAGATTGTTACTACTTTTACATTGATGTTTAAATACCATATTATTGACATGTGTCTTTGGTTTGAATTGGTTATTTTGACTTTCTCACTTAAGGTTTACTTGTTTGAGTTTTTTAGTCTTTAGTAGCCTTGGTTTTTTGGTTACCTTATTTACTCTTTTTTTTTACTTGGTCATTTTGTCTAACATAACACTTGTCACCCTAGCTTGCCTAGTTCCCAAGTACATCCCATCCACATAATACCAATTACCTTAGATTTGATACATTTTTTTAATTTTTACTCTTTAGTTTTGTATTCTTGGGTTTATCAAAACTAAAAACACAATAAACAATCAACTAGTGATAAAGGTAAGTCAAGGTATGAATCACATTTACTTTCAATCATTTACTTTTTAATTATTTCCATTTTTAGTCATTTAATTTTAGTTATTTTTTCTTTAAAATACTACAAATTTTTTTAGCATCAACATTATGTGTTCTTATGTTATTTCTCAAAACACCATCCCCTATTGCATGTTAGTGACACATGATGAGATTTGAGTGGGGCATATGTATATACATAATATTTTTCATCTTTTATCGATTACGAATGCTTTATATCTTACAAGAACCCATTGAGACTTAATATTTCAAAGTTCATGCTTTAAGGGGTATACTAGGAAAGGGGTGGGTAGAACATTGGCGATTTGTAGTATTATTGTCCCTTATTTCCACTTATTACCAATCAAGCCATCTCTTAAAACCATTCCCTAAGCTATTAATCCTCCTTTCCACACTCCTCCAGTCTTTTCCCACTTTCTATCCTTATTTTAATCACATAATCCACTTTTTCAGTCAACAATACTAGTTTGAATGGGTCGAACCTAATCAATTTTGGGTGATTTTCACTTAGGAACTAGTTTGACTCTTTGTTGACCTAGTTCATGACCTAGTGAATAATTATTCAAAATTGTGCTAGGTCAACTGGGTTGACCCTATTATCCAATACTTTTAGAAGGGTTTAGGCTCAAATATTCTTATATATACAAGATCATTTAATCATTATTTAATATGAAATCAATATTTATTATTCATTTACACTTATTTACAATCTTCTCTTCCACCATTCTAATTGAGGAGTCTTAGCTTACATTTCTACTTGGAGAATCTAGTCTTGTGGATAAGTATTAGATGATTTGGCCTTTTCTAGTGATCCCTACAAACCATAAAAATGTCTTATGAATCCCCTTTTCCCAAGGGAGAGGTTGAGTCTCAATGGGTTCATTATTTAGGTAAGTATTCTCTAACTTTTTTCCTCTCTTTAGTAGATAAAAGTAGCATTAGTATTGGATTCAAATAATATTACTTTCTTTATTCCATGTATTAGGGTTTTAATAATACATATCTTAATTGATATTCTCCTATGCATGTTTTGATTGTTTCTAACCCCCACATTATGCCGCAAGCTTTGGTGAGCACTAGATTAGATTTGCTTTACTTGTTATTAGTTTAGTGAGATATCAAAATGTAGGACCCCCTTAGGGTTATTGCATGATAATGCTTGAATGGAGGCTTTGGAACGTTCCATATCATCACATATGATAAGATATTCCCTAATTGGGTCTTAAAAATCCCTATATTGGTCATGTTCCTTCTTAACAAATGTGTCCCCAATTAGAAGTGTATGGTATGATCTATCTTCTTTGAGTTAGAATTGATTTATAGACATGATGCATGTTTTATTGTATATAGTATGAAATATGCATGAGAAATAAACAATGTCAATACCTCCACATAATTACAAACATGTATGTTATAAATATCACAATACATTTCCCCTAATAGGATAAAAAGTTTAAAAACATGGATGAATCATGCCATTCTAGATACACAACCGCTCCATCTAACATGAAGCATATGACTTTATCCTACCAAGGTGAAGGAATTTAGATGAATCAATACAAAAAGTACATGGATATAATAAAAAAAAACACTTCATTTATCATAATATAAAAAATGAAACCCAATAAAAATAAATAGATTGTTTTCACTTGATAAAAAGAGAGTATAAACTCCCCTCTAATTTTTATATGTGCTAACTCTAATTAAATTCTCTTCCCTTATACCTAATGGCTTAATGGAATATTGATCTATATAAAATAAATCCGAATAGGTATAATGCACAACATCACACATTACACTCCTCCATTATGAGTAATATGCCAAATAATTAAGGGTGGTGTCAATTTATGATGGGTCCCTTAGCATTCCCTCGCCTAAATTAACATGTCCAAGGCACAATATCACTCTAAAATAAGTGTATAATTTCATAAGTTAGAAAGATATTGTTCTCACATAATATCCACTACCCATAATATAGGTCACCCTTGTTATTTTCACATAACATAAAAGGCAAGGGAGCTTAATCTAGGGTGATAAATAAGTTTCATTGATCTCTTGTTTATGAAACTCATGAACTATAATAATATTATCATACCCAATAAGATAAACATCAAGAACTCATAATTTTTGTTAAAAGAATCAAATACTAAATCCATGAAGAGGAATGTGCTCCCTAAGGAAAAACACTTGTACTATCAAACACTCTATAAAAATGGTCCTCAAAATCATCCCATAATTTACAAGACTCATGTTTCATATCCAATAAATTTCTTGTAGATGATATTTATGGATTATATAGCACCTAAGTCTTGTATACTTGGAAAACTTAGACCTTATTTGCTCCTCTTATTTTTGGAACGTTTCCCACTTCTACAAGTCTTGCATCTACTCTATATTGTGCCTTTTGGCCTATATATTAGCTTGAATACTCTTATGTTGATGAACCAAGCCTTCTATCTTACCTATAATGCTTAAAATGTACTTATTTTCTATCTCTACAAGTTTTGAACTTGTACCTACTTTTCTACTCCTTGAACACTAACACATGGATCGACACTAGTATCCATGTTAGTGTCCTAACCTAATGCAAGTGTCTAGTTCCCTAAATTTATATATTTTGAAAATTAAAAATATCCTAATGGTTGGCCTAAGTGATTTAATGCATGTTACTTATCCAAAGGGATTGCTATAAATACAAGATCAACTCTCGTTCATTCTTCACCTAGTACAATAATAAAAATACCAAGGCAACTTATCAACAACACTCTATCAAACATTAAATTGAGCAAAACATCCATATTTCCATACCAATAATAGGTACAACACATCTATAGGTATAAAGTAATAAATGGGAATCCCAAGAGCCCAATTTTCCAAGTTACAAGATACATCACTATTTTATTTAATTTCCACATATTACATGATTCACACACATAAAATCATGTATGGTAGAAATACATGAGTTTGAGGCCCTATTATGGAGTATTGAATATGTAGGCAAAACTTGATGACAATGAGGTCTTTTGGATCAACTCAAAATTATATTTCCACTAACCTATTTTCCCCCACATTCACCATGAAGATGAAGGTATAGGGTGTTGAAAATTCATGAAGAGTGACAGTCCATGAACCTAATCTAAATGAACTACATTGAAGCTGAAGTCAAACCCAAAAATATCCAAGTGGTCACATATTTTTTCATCAAGTATTACATACAAAACACTTACATCAAACCTAGATAATAATGTCGATGTAAACATGCTAGGTTGACATTAGTGTCTTGAAATCTAAAAGTGTCAGATCTAGAATATTAAGATTGTTTTAAAATATCCTTCATACCTATTCTAGAACCAACATTATGTTAGCATTATAAATAGCTAATTATATTATATTTTTGTCATGTATATACATAGTTTAGTTTTAATTTATATACTTAGCCTATACTCAACATAATAAATTAAGTGTATACTTATACATGAGTTTATCACCCAATTGGCCTATTGTATATCTGATTATTACCATTGTGCATTATCATTTCTATATTCTTAACCCTATTATACCATAAAGGATAATATATCCCCCATATATAATCTAGGATTAAACATTTAGTGAACCTGATCTATGTGAATGAAAAAAAATTATGTTATAGGGATTCCAAGCCTCATAGGGTTTCAACTAGTCATGATGTATTTTTTAGAGTTAAAAATTTAGCCGGGGGGTTTTACCCTCCTCTGATCACAAGGCTTTATGTGATTATGATTACAAGTGGATTATTCCTTAATTGATGCATTTATGCCTCCAAATAGTTCCATTTAAAACTTATTAAGAGGTATTTTTTACTTAGGTTGGTATAATAAAAAAACCTCTTTTTGTTTGCCATAATTTGGTATGGAATTTCAATTTTTTCAATTTACTATTTTTAGTAAATATTGACATAAAAGGTGCATGGTCTACTTATTTTGAAATTAAATTTTGGGTTTTGTTAAAAACTATATATTATACAAAAACCTCTCCTAGATCTATGATATATATTCCTAATTTATCATAATTATTGATTCTTTCTTTGGAATATTTTAGGGTTTTTCTATGAAACATTCCACATTATTTGGAAATTTTTAATTCATAATAGCTCAAATTAAAAATTAATTATATTTTTTTCATTATTATGATGATATAGACACACTCTTTTTATTTTCAAAAATATTATAAGGATTATTTAAAGTTTAACATTTTCTTATTTTTAATAAATGTAGATGTACATATGGCACATGTAATTTTATTTCCCTATTTTTATGGATTGATTTCATTTTTTATTTTTTTAGAAAAACCTTTCTTAGATTTTCAACAAAATTTAGCCAATAATTTTAAATTTTTATATCCTTATTATACCATTGTTGATTATTCCCTAGAATTTCTAAGACTTTCTTATCCTATTCTCATATCAATTTTCAAAACAGTTAAAATGGATACAAAGAATCCTCTTGATCCTCCTAACGCTAAGGAGGGTGATAGCTCTCATCCCTATAACTAGGTCGAAGATATCACTTATCCATGGGATAAGGTGGCTAAGCTGTAGTTTTAAATGAAGGTAATCAATCTCAAATATGTAGGGTTTTTGCTTGTGAAACCCTAAATATAAACTAACCAGTATGAAAAAGCTAATGCATGATTTACAAAACAAAAATTAATTTCTAAATTCAAATATCACTCTAATGAAAAATCAAATTATACTCTTATATAATCCAATGCATGGTAGTGTTAATTATGTATTTTCATCCTCATCTACCAATGTTGTACCAATCAAGGTTTTATATCTAAATGAAAAGAAAAATTATAATACATATAAAAAATATGATTCAAAAACTCACCAAAAGGTTACTAATAAACCAAGTCAAATCCTAAGAGATATGATTTGAGATAAAATGATCAAAATACCTCCCTTATATCCTATAAGGAAATATAAATACTATTATGCTTATCATAGAATGCGTGAACATCATAAAAATTGCTATTTTACATTAAATAACAAATTACAAAGTCTCAAAGATAGTGGTAATCCTATAATTGATACATCACTCAAGAAAACCACTCATATTATGAGTAACTCTCCTAAAAAACAAGTACCAAAGTAACAAATTTGGTTACCAAATAAAATTTTAGATCAAACATAGTTATAAATCTCAAGCTTAGAACTAGAAAAGGTTCAAAAATAAAAATCATATCATGAAAAGGATACAAATTTATTTCTTAATAAAAATACTCAATTTTACAAATAATATGGTTTTGAAATGAAATATTTGAAAAAATTTGGTTATAATGGTAAAGGGTTGGTAAAATATTCCCAAGGCATCACTCATTCTATTTCTACATATGACCAAAATGACCATCAAGGTTTAGGATATATTGGAAATACAAATATAAATCATTTTTTGGGCACCAAATCCATCTACATATAAATTTTCACCAACACCAAAGACACTTGGGCTTGAGGTAATAACTTATCATGAATGTTGTTTTGTCATCTAGTGGTGCCAACTAGCAGGTGGATAACGAATCCTTTTTGGCTCAATCTTCATTGGGATGTGAGTGTATGATATAATGAATTTAAGGTAGTGTAGTGGAGCTGACAACATGAGTACCTTCAATTTCATATCACTTATCAATGTGGTTCATTCTTCAAGAACCTAAGATTCCCTAAAGCACTATAAAAGGAAGTGGAGTTTAGCTAGCAAAGAGGGAAATGATTAGATTAATGAAGCCCTGGTGGATAGATTCTATATGTTATGCTTACTATTAGATTTAGATCTTAGTTTGGGATGCCTTTGATGATATCCATTATAATTCCCAAGCTCACCTATGATTCATTATGCCTTTATAAGCTTAAGTCAAGAAAATGATCAACTTATATTGATTTATATATGTATTGTTATTGAAATCTATTAATGATGATATCCTTGTGTAATGTTTAATGGATTGAATGCTTAAGTTTGTAGTATGTATGTGAGCTCTTGTGAGCTTCTAATGTAACTCATCTATGGTGTGCCTGTAGATCATGAGGAATCTCGTGCCTGATCTATAAAATTATATAAGTATGGTTAAGACCATGTGCCTTACAATGATACCTATGCCTAAGCACAAACCTATGCCTAAGTCCCTTAACTAGATACTCAGTTCCTCCTCAATCACCTAAATTTTATTAATCCAAGGTTATTAAAGGATTATGATTGATAGACATTGGGTTCCCCCATCCCTAGATGGTTTTTAACTATGAATTCATAACGATCATTACACTAACCAAAGTCATCAAAGGATAGAGTTGTCTTATGGCACAACTAGTTCAACATAGACCTTCATCCCTTTTCCACTATGCTTCGAGTGAAAACGTAAGGCTTGAACCTTATGTGAAGTGATGCCAATGCATTCAAGTGTAAAATGTTGAGGACCATATGATTAGGCAAGGCCTATGCCCAATTGAAACAATCCTAAATTTGACCTGGACATTTATGTAAGCACATGGAAAAGCCCATGACTTAAACACATAATTTTATACAACATTTTGGTTCCATTGCTAAGACTATTGAATTTTATTAATATAATGGTGCACTTGGATAATGCTCTGACTCTCCCTAGAGAACATAGAATACTAGTTGGAATGAGTGGAAGATATCTTTGCACTGAGGCATGTAACTTGTAGAGGACAAAACCCAAGAAAATGGGTCCATAACCACTTGTATGATGCCCTGTATGAGATTTTATTTTGAAAACTACCAGAGTAAGTATACCGATGGTTGGCTATGTATGTGACACATAGAAGTTGAAGCTATAGATATTGCCTCAAGTGGGTGAAATATGGCCTAGAGAGGCTTGATAACTTAGATGCCACTTGGACTAGAGTCATAGACAAATGGTTATAACTGGTGCTAAATAGATACATGCTTGAGTTCATAGTATCCATGTAATCCTACCCTGAAGAAGCATCATATTAGTTTTTTCACTAACCTAAATTCATGTTTATAAAGGAATTTGGTACATAACTCAAGAATTTAATGGTAGATTATTACTTTGAAACAATGAGGATGGAAGGATAAAGTCTTCTAATGTATGAGCAACATAATAGGGAAGAAGGAGACTTATAGGTGAGGAAAAATGGAAGGGGATGGGCATATTGACAACTAATAACATAGGAGATAGGATTATAAAAAGAGGAGACATGTGATCATAGATTATCTAAAACCTACAAGTTTTGAAAGGATCTATAGAAAGTAGTAAGGACATAGGGAAGGATCTCTTTAATGGTATCAATGCCTAGAGGAAGGAACTCTTGAAGTCGTAGAACAAGCTCCATAGTTTCAAGGTGAATGCTTCGGGTCCCCATATAAATTAACCATTGAATATTCATTAGATACACCTACCCCATTTTAACTTGTGTTATAGGACCATGCCTTAAGTGATCCCTCATAAGAAGATAGAATATTATTAATTAACCCCATTATCAACTTAGACTTTGATCATTTTATAGATTTGGACTAGAATTTTTTGATTAAATAAGTTATACCTTATGAGGAGGTAAATGAAGATACCTCTAAACCTTGAGTTGCTATCCCAACTAGATAGGCCATGAGTGTAATCACACTAATCCAATCAATGTTGGCTACACATATTAAGAAATAAACCATATGAAATGGTCCTATGCCACTATTTGGTAGCATAATGACATCATATTATATGATTCTAGTAGTAACCATGGGACTAACACCTAGCCTAGTGGTTGGAGGCCTTGAAGGACTAACACTAGGATAAGTATCAAGAGGATAAGTTCTCCAAGCACTAGTTGATCCCCAACCCTAAATTTATTATGAAATGGCCATGCACCTACCCAAGTATCAGGCATAGATAATACCATAGATCATGTGATCAAGTGTGAATTGCAATGGTGTACATAGGGAATATCCCAATCTGAGTACAAAGAAACCTATTTTATGACAACCTTGCTTGATCGCACCCATACTTGGTATAATAAGTTTGATTCTAACCAAGCTATGGTTGATTATGACACCCTTAAGGAAACTTTCTTAAAGGAGTTTGATATACCTGAGTTTAAGCAGTAGAGTATACTCATGCTCAAGGAGATCAACTAGGGACTATTAGAGAGTGTGTGCTTGTATGATGCTAAATTCAAGACTTTCATTTCTAATCTCCCTTATAACATTAACCCATATTGACATGCACAATGGTTCATTGAAAAATTTATAGTACCTTTCAGAAGGGTGCTATTTATGAAATATTCATAGACCTTCAAGAAGTGCTTGAATCCAAACTAAGAGTTGAGGTAATGGGGAGCACCAATATAAGCTTTAACCCTTTAATAGAGGTACAAATTGTGTTTATGGCCTCCCAACTATAAAATTTGATTGTTAGTTTATCATAAAATTCTTGAAGTGGGTTGTAGTGCACAAATTACAAGATAGAGAGACATAATAGAAATAACTACCCTCAAATGTGTGCAAACTTCTCCTTAGTTGTGAATTTTGTCATAAGGAACATGATGTCCAAAACTACCCCTTATTGTAATTCACTAGTCAGGTCAGCATAATAATCTATTATCAATTATACGATGCCTATACCCATAACATGGTTGATTACCATGTAATTGATGAAATACATAATAACATGGGGAAAGGTGCATAATAAGCAATCATAGTAGCATGAGGGAAAGGAGCCTAAGGTAATGAGGGTTTAAAATAGCAAAATGTAGGCTATGGGATGTAAAGAGGCACCAGAGGGTGAGGTCATGGATGTGGTGGAGGAAGTTTCCCACCATGATCATGCTACAAGTATGGTTTAAGTGTTTACTATTAGTGTGATCACCATACACATCTAATGTGTGGGTATTTTTAAGGAATTCACAAGGTCAAGGAATTTCATGACTTATATAAGAAGATGACCTAAGGTAGACCAAGTATTGATAAGGGGATAGGGATGATCAAACATGAGCCTAAAGAGATGAAATGGGATTAAAATGCACAACCAACATATATATAGTCAATCAAAGTGAAAATAACTACTCAAAGTGGACTTGCCACTCAACTGTTAGTTATGCCAATACTAGAGTTGTGCCTAGAATATGGGATGTTGAGCTGCACTGAGCACATTACATAGTCAAACCCCAAATCCATGCCTTATACAAGCCTTACATGATTAAAAAGAATATTACATAAAGCCATGATTATAATACAAAACCTATAAGGAGATCCCCAACTGGTGAAAAACCTATAGGCACAAATTGCTACCTCTCAAAAAAATTAAGATGGTTAGGAGGCTAAAGTGCAAGAGTTGATGGAGATATTATGCCTCATAAAAATAGAATGGATGTTGTGCATATTAAATAACTTACTTTTAGAGCATGAAGGATAATATTTATTAGAAGTCACTATGCCATGAATGGAAATGGCATGAGAGGTCAAGCATACATAGAACACAGATTATGACCAAGAATTCCTAGTGAATTCTACCATTGATAAATGGTATATCTATTAGGGCCTTATCAACATCGATGCCAAGGTCAATATCCTAACCAAAAATGCATGGGAAAAGATGGGTAGGTTAGTCTTGAGGCCTTCTTGCCATGTGTTCTTCATGACCAACAAGACTTGAGCACAACTAATCAAAATTGTGAAGGGTGCCATTATAGATATTATTGGTGCCAAATTCCATACTGAATTTGAGGTAATCAAGTTGGTTGAATATGATAACTACTTAGTGCTTAGAAGAAGGCCATGGTGATATGATAACAATGTAGATATGCACTTGAATAAGTGATATATGACCTTTTAAAATGGCAAGGAAAGGGTAGTGATTCCCCTTTCAAGTGACCAAGGACCCCCCTATGTGAAGAACATTGATCTATAAGATGAGATCAACTATGTATATAACATCATGGTGTAAGGTGCCAAGCATCTCAACCCTTCTAATAAAGGAGTGATCTCTTAGGAGGATGAGAAAATCATCCTCAAACACCATCGATGTCACTTATGATCTATGGGTTGAAAAGGTTTATGAGGCCACTAGTCATAGATTCCACTTGGTGCATGCAAAGGCACCAAATCCCATGAAGATTGGTTGTATCTAAATTGATCATACTCTAAAATGATGGGTCTTATTCCATGAGGATAAATAAAAGAGGGTAATCTACCTAAGCAAAGGAAAGCTTGTAATGCTCCCAAAATTATAAGGGAGAAACCCATTGTAAATGTATGTCCATGAATTTTAAGCATGCATCCCTAATGAGATAGACAAAATGGGTGTACTAGTGCATATTTTGAGAAGCATTTCCATGTGTTGGTAGGTAGTACAAAGGTATAAATTTACAACATAGCTAGAGGTAAAAGTGTCCATTTACACTATATTTGGGAGGAGTAATGAGAACTTGGATATCTCAACATAATCTAGTGACTTTGATCCCATGGTACATGTGTGCCTATGCAAAGAGACATGTACTAACTATGGTGTGACTGCACCAAGGAACTTATGGGTACACACCTTTTATATGAATCTAAAGACATGGGCATGAGCATGGTATATGGTCAATGAGATGAATTGAGATATAACCAATGGGATGCCCTAAAGGAGAAGTTTGTGCATACCTTCTCCTTTTCTTCATAGAACTTGGAATTGGTCAAGCCATTACATGTAATTTAGAAGGTAGTGTTAGAGGACACCACCATCCTCAAAGAGAAATTGAAAGATATGTTTAGGGGAAAAAGGGTTGGTACTTATAACTTTATTTGAGGAAAAAATTATCAATAATTACTTCAGCAAAGAATATGAACAAACATAAAAGGAGTGCTACTGGAAAATGTTAACTACTAGAAGAAAGATCATGCACTAAGTAGATGATAGCTCTCTTTATGAAGAAGACTTGACTCATCTTAACATAGAGATAAATTAGGGAACTCAAAAACTTAAGGACTCACACTAATATAAGAATGAACCATATTGTGCACCACTAAAGACTATAAGATTGGACATCAGTGTAGAAGGAGACCTAAATATAGCTACTCTGGGAGTCTATTGGTTTGACATGGAGCTAACTTGCATCATATAATTCCTAAAGGAGTTTCAAGACTTGTTCCCTAGGACTTATCATGATATTAATTGCACCACCCATGTCTTGGGAATATGAGCATAAAACTAATTAATAATGCAATACTAGTCAAAAATCACCCTTACAAGATGAATCCCAACTTCCATTCTAAGGTTAAAATAGAGATTAATGCAATGTTAGCCATAGGGGTCATCCAATTTATGCAAGAGTTTGAGTGTGTAAGACCAATGGTAATAATCATCAAGAAATAGGGGATCATTCACATTTACATATATTATATAATGCTAAATGACTCCTGGATCAATGACCCCTTCCTAACTCTATTCATTAATGAAGTCTTGGAAGGTGTCGTAGGTTGTGAGATATACACCTTCACTAATGGGTTCTTTATCTACCACCAAGTCCAAATTTAGTAGGAGGATAATCCCAATACAATTTTTGTAACTAAATGGGGCTATTTTTATTATAACATGATGCCCTTTAGAATCAAGAACATGCTAGCCATGTTATCCAAAATGGTGATCACCATGTCCAAAAACATCATCCATATGTTCCTTTAGGTTTACCTTAATGATTTGATGGTTTATAGATTCATCAAGGACCATTTTGATAACCTACACCTAATTTTTGAGAGGTGTAGGTAGCTTTAAATATATATGAACCTAAATAAGTGCATCTTCACAACATTGTTTGGAACCCTACTCAAGCACTTCATTTGCAAGGATGGTTTGCTTGTTGATCCAATAAAGATGTCTATTATCACTAAATGCTATACTCCTTCCATACATAAAGAATTCACACATTTTTTGGACACTATGGGTATTATAGAAAATTTATAAGGATCTATGTGAATATTTTGGCATTGTTAGAAGAGTTATTGAACAATCATGGCATGTTATACTAAGGCAAAGTGTAAGAGGATGTCTTTGAGACCTTGAAACTTAGATTATCTAGCATTCTTATTTTGAAATTTGTTAACTAGACGACCCCTTTCCACATCCATGTCAATGCTTTTGGCTCTATGATTGATGTCAAAATGGATCATCCCATCTCTTTTACTATCATAACATTAACAAAGCCATAGTATAACTATACCAAAAATGAGTGTGAGGTGCTCACCATGGTCTATACCCTATATAAATTTACATAATATTTGATGACAATCTCATTCATCTTTTTCTCCTATCACAAGGTGCTTAAATACCTCATGATTAAGCACATTATCCATGTGCACATTTTTAGATGGATCATTCTATTTCAAGAATTCTATTTATCCATTGTTTTCAAGCTTGGAAAATAGAAATTGTGCCTAAACCATTTGTCTCATATAGACTCAAGTGATTCATTAGTGCTAATTAAGGATGATATGCCAGATGCATTATTGAACATAATCTATCATGCCCTTAAGGACTTGATGGAGATAGCTACCTTCCTAACCTATGGATTTATGCCCCAAGCAATGACAACAAAAGAAAAAAAAATAGGTTTCAATTCATGCAACTCCATTTTATCTCATTAGTGGGGAACTATACAAACTAGGCCAAGATGAAGTTCTATGTTGATGTGTTTTAGATCATGAAAGGTACTCCATCCTACATGAGGCACATAAGGGGATAGTAAGAGGCCATTACATAGGATACATAATGGTGTTAAAGGTATTACAATTAGGCTTATAGTGGCCAAGTCTATTTTAAGATGCTAAATATTATTCCAATGCATGTGACATATGTTAGTGCATCAAGAAGCCCAATTATTAGGATGATATGCCTCTCATACCCATTCTTACCCAAGTTCCATTAAATATATAAGCCATTAACTTTTTTAGGCCCATTACCCCATAGTTAGGTGCATTGGTATGAGGTAAATTATAGTGGCCATTAACTATTTCACCAAGTGGGCTGAGGCCATGCCAACCAAAAACTACATAGCCACTAAAGCCACAAGGTTCATATGGGATAACCATCATAAGCCAATATAGGTGCCCAATCAGGTTGACTAGTGATAGGGGCACATACTTCATTAATTAAATTATGTAGATCCTACTAATAGAGTACATGGTAGTGTATCACAAGACAACACATTAACATCCCCAAGTGAATGGCATAGCTAAGGTATTCAATAAGATATTATAGATGTGCCTCATAAATATATGTGATGTTGGTCATAATGATTGGGATGGTAGAGTGTTGATAGTGTTATGTACATATCATACAACCTATAAGCACTTGAATAAAGCTACACCATTTCAACTAGTGTTTGGCACTAAGGTTATCTTACTGATGGAATTATTGGTACCATCATTGTGTATTGTGTAAATTGGTTGTCTAGATAACCAAGAGTCATTGAATTCAAGGTTTTAAGACTTAGAGCATTTAGATGAGCATGCCCCCAATCAAAGTGGAGCCAACAGATAGAAAAAGCATGTTGTAAGCTCTGACATGATAATCATATAAAGTATAAGGTGCTAATAGAAGGGGAATTTATTTTTATTTATGAATCCAAGTATATTAGCCACCTAGGCAAACTATAGATAAGGTGGATGGGCCCATATGTCATCCACATCTTAAAGGCTAGCACATTCAAGTTGCACATGTTGCCAAGTGAAATGCTCCTTAGGTATTTCAATGGTAATTAATTGTAGTTGTATCGATAATAAAGTTGTGTTTAAGTAATCAGAATCTAACTTATTGGTTATGATTTAGTTGTATTTAGTGAAAAAAATAAAGTTTTGTGCAAGCCAAACAAATTCCTTTTTTATGTGTTATTTAAAATTTTGATGTGGTAGGTGAATAAGTGGTTCTTTAAGGCCACTAGTATAATGTTATGTAATTTTCATGCATAATTCTATCTAGGTGAGTTGAGCACAAATACTCTCCAAGTAATTAAGGCTAGACACTTAAGCTATGGGTACATGAAGTTTTCTAGAGTTAGACACAAGGAAAACTAGATCTTTGTGCATAATATTCAATAAGTGAGGAAACTTTAATCCTATATAAGGTATAGTTTAGTGATTCTAAGAATAATTCAAGTTAGGTGAGTTAAATGAGGCTATTTTCTAAACACCTATGCCAAACACTAATGTTTTTGGGCACATGTAACTCACTAAACTTAGAGTAAATGTGAACCAATAGAGTCACACAAGATAGAGTGAAGATGCACAACATGATCATGTGTAAGAGATCATATAAGAATTATACACTAAAGGGAAAATGAAAGGGATTTGTATGGGGTAGGAAATGCCATGGTAAGAAGATGAAAGCATAGTAAAATCAACCAAGATAGATAAATGCACTTGAAATAGAAGTGCAACTAGAAAAGGAAATAGGACCAAGGAGGTTAAATCATGCACATACAAGGCATTGTGCTTAGGTTACCATATTGAAGGTAAAGGTCATTCCAAGTAAGACAAACACATGAGAAGATCATTAGAACAAGCTAGCATTTACATAAATGTGAAGTGGGAAGTGACCATTTAAACTACACATCACTTCACCAAAAAGTCATTAGAACAAGTTAATGTGGTGGCAGTAGAGGTACAAAGATCCACATTGAATGAGAAAATAATAAAATATTTTAATGGATATTATAGGGCCTAACAAATCCTAAAGATTTTAGGCACCACCACACCATTAATCAACCATAATTAAGGTGTTAAATGATAATAGAGGTATAAAATAATGAACAACTAACTACATCTAGTTACAAACCCTATACTAATTTTAATTTAAAATAGACAACCAAAGAAAAACCAATGAACTAGAGAGCTCAACTAAGGAAAACCTACCACAAAAAGTCCCTAAATACCCCTCGATGCTAAAAGTGGATGATTGTGTATAGAAATAAATTGCATTCTATGTAAGATTGGTAGAGGAAAGAGAGGGTCCCAATTTGGGTGAAAACAAGGTAACTAAAAACTAAGGTGATGTTATGGATGCCATTTGTGATATATGAAGCACAAGAACCAAACATACAATCGTAGACCTCATGATTATGTGAAGTGCCAACAAAGATTGAAAGATTCATCAAGATTAATAGACTGATATTCAACATTAATAGATTTAGAATGGAGAAAAATAAGATGATTTTAGGCCTACAATAGGTGCAAAAGGATGCCAAAAGAGCATGACTAGAAAAAAAATCCATTGCTATGAAAATAGAAAATCCATTATTGGAAGGAGTGAGCATCTCCCAAATTGATCTGGAGGCACTTGAAAAGTTGTTCTTTCGGTACATGCACTTTCCCAAAGAGGTGTTGATGAGAGAAAATTGGGTGTCATTTATACATAACTACCACCTAAAAGAGTATAACCATTTAACCTCCATTATGTGAATGACCTAATACAAGACTAGCTAGTAGACATAGGGGTAAAGAATCCTTAAAGAACAAAACTATTCGATGCCTCTATCCAAGTCAAACTGATGACCATATGTGTGACACAACTATATGAGTTTACAAGTTTCATAAAGCTAGAGGAACTTGTGTAGTTCCTCCTCTCATTCATCTACAAGGATAGGTTCTACTTTGTGGGGAGGTACATGAGGCTTTTTACAAACCTCATCAACCATATAATTGGACTTACAAGCTTTGATGTGGACATCTACTAGATGATGGAAAATGATGTCAAATTTGAAAGGGTAGTGAATCTCCTAGGTTACTACAAAGGAGGATTCACATTCCTAATCAAGGACATCAATGATCCAGGGATGAGGGTAGATGCATACCTCATGAGTTACAAACTATGCACTAGTGGCTAGTGGGCATATGTAATAAATACCTACCTATGCATTGCACAACACATGGCATAGGGGATGAAATTAAACATCACAAATTTCATCAAAAAGTACATTATCAAGAATGTGTTTGAATACCACATGGTAAAAGAGACCTTCTATTAGGTTCCATGTTAATCTTTATTATGATGGAAGAGTCTAGTGTGCCTAATGGTGATGAAGAAAACCAATGGATCTTTTCAATGTAGAATGACTCCCTGATGCTCAAGTATCAAAAGTTCACTTTCCCCCTATTTTAACCTTGAATTATAAATCATGCATAATGGGATGGTGCACCTAGTACATTGAAACATTCAAGGCTGAATGGTGCATCCCAAAGAAACTCCCTTAGAGTCTATTTGGAATAGCAACTTTCATCATCATCAAGTACTTAAACATCATTAAATTAGTGCTCATAGATTGTAATCTCTCAAAGTGGCTAAAATTACATTATGTATTTTTAGCCAAGTACTTTAGAGAGGTGCTAAAAGGAATCTCCAATCCATAGCATGTGGATATCCTAGTAAAAACCATGGATGCAAAAATACATAGGTTAAGGCATCATTATGTGTACCTAGGGGGAAAGTAATAGAAAATGAGAAGGATGATTTGGATTCCATCAACATCTATCCCCTCAAAAGATAAGTCATCCCTAGGCACATCCACAATATTTTATACAAGATGAAGCCAAGGAAGAAGGACGTACCCATAGGAAAAGACAATGACCTCCCCCTTTAGGTCAGTGAAGATGGAGAGTAGGTGCCAGTGGCACCCAAAAAATACCCTTATAATAATTAAGGAGAAACACTAGAGGAAATAGAAGAGAACCTTAATTTTAAGATCACCTCCAAAGATGAATCTACCCCCTCTATGCTAAATAAAAATTGTGTTCTTCAATCTAGGAATTGCCTCACCCAAGCTAAGGGAGAAGAAAAAAAAGAAGCCCAAGGGACTAGTGGTGATGCCCATGATAACCTTGGTAGAAATGGAGGTACAAGAGGCAGAAGAGGAAGAAGAAGCATAGTGGGCATAATAAGAATAATAAGAAGGGGGATGAAAGTTTATATCATCTAATAAAAAGAGATAGAGGAAGATCCTAGAACTAAATAAATTTATGAGGCTCTCTAAGTTGACACTACTAACATGGTTAGAGAAGCAAAATCATCAAGCACCCAACCATAGAACCCATGATGTGGCCTCTATAGTTTGAGGATAAGAGGCACCAATGGATAGAAATGGGCCTCAACAAGGATCATATAGAAGTGACACTAGAGTTACAATGAAAAATGGGGGACATGAAGGCTAAGGGCATGACATAGGTATAAATTGACAAAGTTGAGGCTAAGGAGATAAGGGCCAAGGAGGAAAATATAGGCATAATAGTGAAAAAGAGGAAGGTGGAGATAAAAAATAATAAAAAGGAAAAGGTTAGGAAAGAGATGGAAGAAAAAAAGGTTTCTAAAAGCATGAAACCCATGAGGGACAAAGAAGTAGAGGTGCCTATCACCCCCACTAGCATAGAGGAGGAATCCACACCACAGGTGCACCCAAGTGGTGAAGGGGTTCTTGGAAATAAAGAAGGTGATATTGGTGCCTTACAAAAACAAACATAGATAATAGTTGAAACCAATAAACTCAAAAGGGCAAAGTTGGCACTAAAGAAAAGGAAGTAACAAACTAAGGGGATTATAATAAGGAATAACCCCTATTAGAGAAACAAGATGAATTAGAGGAAAGCACTAAATAAGATGTTAGCTATGATGAAGAAAAGTTAGAGAATATGGATCTAGCCATCAAAGATAAGTAAGTTGAGTTGAGCCTATGAGAGAAGCATAAAAATGGTTCAAGGATGAAGACTATTACATGATGGAGTATATGCCCCTAGATCTACCATGACATTGACATGCTAGTAACTATCCTTTGCATTTTATAGTTATATGGATGAACCTTAATTATATTTACCATATAAGGTGATCCTCAGTTTAGACTAATAAGAGGAAGGGCATGACTCACTTTTGGTCAACCCCCACATAATGAATCCAGTAATGTCAGCTAATGCCCTCCTCTAAATGGATTTTGAGGTAGCATGCAAGAACATAATAAATTATGTTAAAGACTAAATTTTGAAGAATATTGTGTTATAGGAAGAAGAAAATAACAAGGCCATAAGATTAAAATTTTAAGAACTAGCTGAGCATATGGAAGAAACCAAACCATCTCTCCTAGATGGCATCAATACTTCAAATTACTTAGAGATAGATAATGTGTGTGTATTAGGGGAGTAGATGACCCCAAGATTAAAGGTGTAAGGAGTGTTATATTAAAATGCCGACCCTTTCACTATCATCAATCAAGAGATCATAATGAAACTTGAAGAGGTAGAAGACCTCTTTATGAAGCTAGAAGAGGGTATAAAAGTGATCGATGAATTTTTTTGAAACTTATCCACCCAAGTTTTAGTCATCAATGCATTCCTTAAAAAGGAAAAATTATAGAAGGATGAACTAATGGAAAATGTATACATAGTGAGCAAGGATGAGCACACTCAGATAATGGCATAGGTCAACAATTTGAGTTCCCAAATCAAAACCCAAGAGTAGGACTTGGAATAACTCTTACACTAAAATTTAAGGCCTATGAGCAAGCAAAGATATTAGATGGAGGTGTAACAAATGTGAAGGAAAGGCTACATGTCTTTTATAATGATTTGGATAAAATTGTCATGCTTACCCTCTACACTTCCTCCATAGAAATAAATAATGCCACTGAAGAAATCAAGATCATAATTTAGGGTTTTGAGGACATTAGAGGATAACTAAAGAAATGTGCACCCAAGTTTTATGCTCCTAAGGTACTAAAATTTTAGTCCAAGGATGGTCTCATAATGTTTTATGGGCTAATTTTTGGCCCCACTATCTAAATATAGAATTTCTTCCAACACTACAGACACTTGGGTGCAAGGCAATCACTTATCATGATTTACATTTTGTCATATAGTGGTGCCAAATGATAGGTGACTAACAATTCCTTTTTGGCTCAATATTCATTAGGAAGAGGTCACATAGGATAATGATGGATCATTTAGGGTATTTTAATAGAGATAGTAACATGATTACCTCCATATCCAACTCCGCGAGTGATGTGTTTTTTTATTCAAGAACCTAAGACACCCTAGAGCACTATAAAAGGAAGTGGATTTTAGTTAGCAAGGAGGGAGATGATTGGAGTAAAAAATACTTGGTAGATTGATTATAGATTTTATGCTTTTCATTATATTTAGATTTTAGTTTAGGATCCATTCGATTCTCCCCATTGTAATGACTATGCTCTCTTATAAGCCTCTAGGCCTTTAGCATCTTAAGTTGAGCATATGCTCAGTATCTATTGATTTATATATGTATTTTTGTTGAACTCTATTAATGATGAAAACTTTGTGAAATGTTTAATGGATTAAATTCTTAATTCTCCCTCATATCATAGATGAGTTAGGTTGATATCTTTGCGAAATTTATAATGGTTTTAATGGATTATGCATATCATAGAATGCATGAACATCATATAAATTGTTATTTTGCATTACAAAACAAATTACAAAGTTTCAAAGATAGTGATAATCCTATAATTGATACATCACTCAAGAAAACAACTAATTTTATGAGTACCTCTCCTAAAACACAAGTACGAAAGTAGAAAATTTGGTTACTAAAGAAAATTTTAGAGAAAACATAGTTACAAATATTAAGCTTATAACAAGAAAAGGTTCAAAAATAAAAATTAGATCATGAAAAGGATAAAAAATTATTTCTTAATAATGATACTCAATTTTCCAAATAATATGGGTTTGGAATGAAATATTTAAAAAACTTTGGTTATAATGGTTAAGGGTTGGGAAAATATTTGCAAGCAATCACTCATTCTATTTCCACATATGACCAAAATAACCATCAAAATTTAGGATATATTGTAAATATTAATGTAAATCATTTATTAGGACCTAAATTTGTCTAAATATAGAATCCAAACCACCATCATAGACACTTGGGAATGAGGAAATCACTTATCATGATTATTATTGTGTCATCTAGTGGTGCCAATTAGAAAGTGGCTAACAGTTCCTTTTTGGCTCAATATTCATTAGGAAGTGGGCATATGGGACAATGACAACTCATTTAAAGTAGTTTAGTGGAGTCGATAACATGAGTACCTTAAGTTCCATCTTAGTGATCGATGTGGTTCATTCTTCAAGAACCTAAGATGCACTGAAGCACTATAAAAGGAAGCAGAGTTTAGTTAGTGAGGAAGGAGATGATTGGAGTATCAAAGCCCTAGTGGATTGATTCTAAATGTTATGCTCACCATAAGAATTAGAGTTTAGTTTAGGATGCTTTTGATGATCCTCATTGTAATTCCCAATCTCACCTATGATCCTCTGGGCCTTTAGCAGCTTAGGTCAAGCATATGTTTAGTTTCTATTGATTTATAATGTATTATTATTGAAATCTATTAATTGTGAAATCCTTGTGTAATTTTTAATGGATTGAATATGTAAGTATATAGTATGGATGTGAGCTCTTATGAGATTTTAACCTAGATCATCTGTGGTGTGCCTGTAGTTTATGATGATGCCTTCACTTGATATATAAAATGTTATAATTATGGTTAAGACCCTGCTATGTACCTATGGATATGATATATTAATGTATATGGGTTGATGGAGATGCTAACATGTGGCACACATCCCCTTAGTTAGTTATATGGGTACAATATATTAGGATAAGGGAGTAACTTATGGAATTCATATATTGGGTAATGGTCGGCCTACATTGGGATTAGGAGGTTACCCATATATGGGTTAGATATATGCCTATATATAGGAGATGATTATCATGGTAAAGATATCAAGTAAGCATTGAGTCTTCTATTGTAAGAGGATATTGGAGGTTGTCCCCTCAAAGAGACATTGTGGAGTTATTCCTTCATAAAGGAGTATTATATGGTTTTTTCCTACCTTAAGGGTATTTCTGCATATATTGAATATTTGACTCATATCAAGATCTTATCAGTGGTATCAGAGCTTCAATTTGGGCAATTTGTGTGGAGTAAAACCCTAGTTTTTTTGAATCATCAATATATTTTTATTGGTTGTGAATTTTTCCACAATTTTTTTACTAGATATTCATAATATTTTTAATAAGTTACATTAAAATTTTTGATATTTTTTTATTAGTTTGGATGGATTTATTGCTATTTTAGTTTTTATATTAATTTTGACATATCTTCCGAAATATAGGGAATTTTCATTCTAAATTTTTAATGGAGATGTAATAAAATATAAGAGAATCACAGTAAAAATTTCATAATTTTTGAAGTTGTTTTGTGTGATTTGTTACGATTTTATGGTTTTTCATATATTCAATCTATAGGTCAAAATTTGTGATATTTTTTCACAAAAGTTTGAATAAAGTTCCAATATCATAAGAGGAAGCTAAAATAAAAATTTTGTAATTTTTAGATTAGTTTTTTATGAGTTATTGACATTTTAGGGTTTCATGAACCTTAGATTTTTTTGTGGATCATGGAGTTGTAAAAAATTTCAGGGGAAGATGATGTTGATGCTAGAGAATGGTGGCTCAATTTTAAGGAGAATAATACTAAATTTTTTTTATGTAAAACAAAATTATCTCTTTATTTGTCTGGACCTGCACAACATTAGTGTTTTAATCAATTGAGCTTTGCGCAATAGTATTCTTCATGGTAAGCAATGGAACAAACCTTCCTGGATCGATGGGTTATATAAGAAAAAGAGGATGTAGAAGAGGAAGAAAATAATGATGATAAAGAAGAAGAAGAAGAAGAAGAAGAAGAAGAAGAAGAAGAAGAAGAAGAAGAAGAAGAAGAAGAAGAAGGGTTAAAATAATTTGGCTCCAAAAAACTCTGAGTCAATTTTTCAATTTCATGGATGCATTCAAATGAAGAAGGTGGTTGTGTCAATAAACCCTACAATCAAGTATAACTTCATTAACATGAATGTGTCTAGGTACCTACATGTTTAAGAAAATAATATAAAGGAGGTTCAAGTAGATGGTAATAACATTTCAATGTTTAAAGATTTGAAGCTCATTATGGAAAAATATGATTTACATTTAGATTTTTATGCTTTAGATATGGATGATGTGGATATAGTTCTTGGATATCCATGGTTAAAGACTTTGGGAACAATAAATATTAATTTTAAAAAAAAGTTCATGAAGTTTTGGTATAGGAAAAATAAGATCACTTTACAAGATATCATAGTGAAAAAGGAACCAATAACAATCCAGGTAGATCATGAGCATGAGATTAAAATAGGTTGTGAAGAACATAATGAAGATTTAGATGATATAGATAAAGACACACTACAAATAGAAATGAACACTTCATCTACTAAAGAGACAAAGAAGGAAAAGGTGGAAGAGGTAGAAGAAAAGGTGGATAAGGTCAAAATATTAGAAAAAGTTGAGGTATATAGACACCCACATCATCATGAGAGAAAAAAATCATGGAACTAGGTGAGGAAGTGTCATAATAATATAATCATTTTGTCTATACAGGAAATAAAATTTCTAATCATTATGGATATGCATGGAATCTAAAGAAAAAATACTATGGCACATGGATTAAATGGGAAAATCACTATGAATATGCATGGAAGAATACCTACTATGGTCATGGTTGGAATCAGAGTAGCACAACAAAATATGGTACATGGAATAAAAAGAGGAATAATTATGCTTGGACACCAAAGTAGTATAATTATGATTTTGAATGAAATCAGAGGAGCACAATGGAATTTAGAAACAAGCTTGGAGAGATATCACCTACCAAGATCACATATGGATGGCTAGATGATCTATATTGGAGACAAGTGTGCAATGATTTAAATGACACTCATTATTTGGTTTCTTCCTATGTTTCAAGGATGAAACATGTCAAGGAGGGAAGTAATGCTATGTACCTAGGGATATGATATATTAATGTATATTGGTTGACGTAGATGCTGACATGTGGCACACATCCCCTTAGTTAGTTATATGGGTACAATATATTAGGATATTGAAGTAACTTATGGATAGTACATTGGGTAATGGTCAACCTACATTGGGATTAGGAGGTTACCCATCCATGGGTTAGATAGATGTCTATATATAAGAGATGATTATCATGGTAAAGATATAAATTAAGAATTGAGTCTTCTATTGTAAGAAGATATTAGAGGTTGTCCCCTCGAAGAGACATTGTGGAGTTATTCCTTCCTAAAGTAGTATTATATGGTGTTACCCTACCTTAAGGGTATTTCTGCATATATTGAATATCAAGATCATATCAGTCCTTATGCCTTTCAATGATACATGTGCCTAAGTACAAACCTACACCTAATTCCATCAAACAGATACCCAATTCCCCTCAAGTGCATGAATACTATTATGCCAAGGTTACCAAAAGCTTGCACTTGATAGACAATTGGTTTCTCCCCATCTTAGGATGGATTGCAACTATGAATTCAAAACCATCATTTCACTAACCAAAGTACCTAAAGGATATATTTGTGCCTTGGAAAAACTATCCCAACATATACCTCAGTCCCTTCTCTATTGTGATTCAAGTGAGAACATAAGGCTTGCACCTTATGTAAAGTGATGTTAGCAGAGTTGAGTGTAAAATGTTGAGTGCCATAGGATTAGTGTAGTCATGTACCCCATTATAAAAATCCTAAATCTGACCTATATAGCTATATAATTTCATGACTAGGCCCATGACTAAAATACCTACTTTTCTACAACATCATTCAAAGATACATTTAGCCATTAAAAAAGAACAATAACCTATAAATGAGAACAAGTCAAAAAATACAACACAAATAGAAAAGTCACCATTAAAAAAAATAAATGGGCACATCAAGTGTTCAAGACATGATTTTTAACAAAAAAAGGTCACAAAATAGGAGACATTTTAAAAATCTAAAGTTGTAAATGTGGTTACAAAGGGGGAAACTACAGGCACTTCCTCATAGAAAAACACTTCTACTCTCACTCCTTATATAGATGGTGCATAATCTACATATGAAGAGTTTAGAAAATAATGTTTTAATCCACTCAATAACTTATCCTATGATCTATTCATACTTATAGGACCTAGTACCTATCAATTGAATACATCATAATAAAATGAGAAAAAAAATATAGATAAATGTAAACCAAAAATATAAAGTACAAATTTACCAAAATACTAGGATATAGTTCCTACTTCTACTATGCACACATATAACACATCATTTTACATAAAGGTTAAACTTACACCACTCCTTCTAGATTATCATCAATTGGATGGGATCATAGGTTAGTATTTTCAAACATTTTGAAATACAAAAAAAATCAAAAACATTCAAAACTCCAAAAGCACTTTCAACACCTACATGTTGTATTAGCTCCTTGTCATTTATGTGTTAGTTAGATGTTTATGGATGACATACTAAATTACTCCTACATACACACATGTGTGTCACACTTATTCTTGAATGTGTTATAGGTATACACAAATACGTTACATACTCTTATTTCATATTTTGGGCTTTCCCTCTACTCATAACATGTAGACATTAGGGGCATCTACTTATTTTATATTAATAAACACATGTTATATGATTCAATGATCATTCTACATTATCATTTTTGAGATTACATATGTACATACACATTCATTTATCCATGATTATATCTTACATAGGGTACTTGATATGCTATATAGTTTATTTTTTTTCTAATAGATTTATCCATGGGTAACTATGACATGTTTATGCCAATTGCTTCTGATTTACTTTATGTACTTCCTTGAGTGTCTCGTCTTGCTATTGAATTCCTTATTTTAGAATTTTAATATGTTATTTTGATTTCATCTCTTGTGCTTACGTATACTTTATTTGACATTTGCATATGTTATGATTTATTTTATGGACATTTGAATATTTTAATCTTTATTTTGTGGACATTTTAATAAGTCATGTCCCTTTGATTGTGTGGCATTTGAACATGCCCCTTATTTATGGCCTCCATGGACCATTGTATTTTGAATTGATTTTGAGTGATCTTGTGTGTATGTTTGTTTACTTATTGAGATTAAACTATTACTATCTAAATGTTACCATGATCCTTATCATGAATATTAAGCTTTCAAGTGATGACATTGGTTTTATGCTTCAATGTTATATCTACTTAGACATGTTCCTTCTATATGCTCCATGGTTACATTCATAGATTATATAATTGTATTATGTTTTTAAGGTGAGGTAAATACTATTTCCTATCTTTCCATTACCTCAAAGGAGGGGTATATTAGTTGGTTCATGTCATAGAGGCATGTTCTCTACACTTGACATAGGTTTCATATTTAGTGGGGGAAACCTTTGAAAGAATGTTATCCACACTCATTCAGTATGTGGTAATTATATTAGTTTTTATATTTAGTGGGGGTATGTCATAGAGGCATGCATTCCACACATTCTTAGTTTTTATATTTAGTGGGGCATGATTTTGAAGAATGTTCTCCACATTGGTACTTATATAAATTTTTGTATTTATCCATTTATATTGGGGTCATGTTTTGGAATCATGTTATCCACACTTACATAGTTTTCCAAATTATCCAAAGCACATAGTTATATGATTTAGATTCATAATTATGGTATAATTCCAAATATCGATACCATTGTTATACATAGTTCTAACATGAGACATATCTAAGGTGCATATGATATGCAATGCGTGCCTCTAGATTATAAAAATCATTTATGAATTGTTACCACATCATAGAATTTTACGCACTGATACCCCTATTATACTTTATTACGAAAATCTATTATAGTACTTAGTTCAATTTAGACTTGATTATATCATCCAACCTCACCAGGTTATAAGTATAATTGGGTTACATGGTTGAGATAATCTCAAATTATAGGTGTAAAATCACCTTTTATTCAAGGTTAGGGATATGTGCCTTCCAATATATATCTATATCTCTTTGGATATATGCACTTTTAAGATTTATCTATATTTTTCATAATCTTAGTTTTAGGACTTACAATGATGCATCTTTTTCAAATCAGCTTGTTAATAGGCACCGCAATTACATCGACACGTGTAATTATAAACCTTACTCTTCCAATTTCAATCTATTCCAAGTAATTTTAATTTCAAATTATATGTAATAATTATATATTGTAACATGTTCTTGGTTTTAGGTTAGTTAGTAGCAAAGCACTCAATTTTGGCATATGCAAAGACAAGGTGTGTTATACACACTTTGATATTTATTCCTTTATTTTAAACTTGAAATTCCATTACAAGATTAAAGGGGATACAATGTAGTTGATATTTATGGATTATATATCACTTAATTCTTGTATACTTGGAAAACTTATATCTTTGAGATTCTTCTCAGTTCATAAGCTTTTTCCACTTCCATAATTCTTTCATACATTCTATCTTATGCCCCTTGGCCCATTTCTTATTTTGGCTAGTATTAGTTAATGATATAGGCCTTTATCTTTCCTATAAAGCTTAAAATTTACTTATATTCCATCTCTAAAATTTTTGAGCATGTATCTACTTTATGCTCCCTAGACACTAACATCTGGGATAAATAATAGAATCAACACTAGTGTATTAACCTAACACAAGTGTTAAGTGCCCTAAATTAATTTTTTTTCAAAATAAACATATGATAATGGTCATCCTAAATGATTTAATTCAAGTTAATTATCCAAAAGGATTGATATAAATATAAGATTAACCCTCATTCATTCATCACCTAACAAAAGACCAAAGAGTCCAAGGCAACTTATTAAAAGCACTATATCAAGAATTTAATTGGAAAAATATTCCCTATGTACACACCAATAATAAGTACAACACATCTACAAGTCTGAAGTAATAAAGGAACATCCCAAAAGTCTACTTTTACAAGTTATAAGCTAGGTTAATGTTTTACTTGCTTTCCACATATTGTATGATTTACATGCAATCTAACACATAAGAGATAACTTCATGAGTTTGAGGCTCTCTAATAGAGTATTATATATGTAAGTAGATCCCACTAATAGTTAGGTCTTTGGGTTTAGATCAAAATCATGTGTTACTTAACCCATTTTCTCCCAAGGTCATCATGAAGATGAATAAATAGGATTTTGAAAATTCATGAGGAGTGATAGTCCATGACTTAGATATGAATTCACTAGAGTGAAGGTGAAGTCAAATATATAAGAATATATGTGATCATATCCATTTTTATAAATTATTTCATATAGGAAAATTACATTGAACCTAGATAGTGGCATCAACATAACTATCCCAAGTTGACATTAGAGTCCTTAGCTCTAGAAACATTAGATATATAATCTAACAACTATTCCATAAGATCCTTCCCACTTTTTTCTTACCTATTCTAGATCTAATATTGTGTTAGTATTAGAACCAACTAAGTATACTACTTTGTTATTTCCATATATGGCTTAGTTTTACTTTCTATATGTAGCATATACTTAACATAATAAATTTAGTGTATGCTTATATCTAAGTTTAAAACCAAATTAGCATACTGTAGATATGATTATTACCCTTGTCTTTATCATTTATATATTATTAACCCTATTATGTCACAAAATATAGGATCATCCCTCTTATACAAAATTTAAGGTTAAATAGTACCATGGAATTTGGCCCTTTCAAGAGGGTCAAGTCCACCATGAATTCACTCGCTCGAGAAATCTAGGAAAATCATAAGTCAATCAATAAAAAACTCTTAAAAAGGGAAATAAATCACATAAGTATTCAAAAGTGAAACTTCTAGATAAATATAAAAATAACACCACTTAAGAATGTAACTTATCAAGCAAAAAAATTTCCAATAATCATGGAGGTGCAACACGTACACTCCTTGTCAAGCCATATAAAATTATGGACCAAATCTCACAGTCCATGTAAGGGTGTGTAATGGTTCTAAAAAATAGGAACTAAAATATCTAAGACTCAATATTCATGTCCAAAAGGATATTGCATGCCACTATATTTGATATGAATTTGCACAACACATACTATATAAGCAACCAATGGTCAACATGAAAGAGAAATGTTCACCTTAAAAAATTTCATAAACCATAATAGATTAGGTGTCACAATCAAATATAATCTCATTCTATAGGAAATAAGAGTAAAATTAAAAAAAATGATAGCATACTTATATCATATAAAATAGGTTACACCCACTCATGGTTAATTATACTCCTATCTCTAAAAAAATACATATCATAAATGCCATCTCATATCATAGAAAACCCAATCATATAAGTGTCACCACCATGGAATAATTCTCCTCTACTTTGGGATGAATATGAGACCCATTAATCGCAAAGTAACTTCATAAATTTTGAACACATCAATCATAATATGATGCTATACAAGTGTTAAGGTGGTCTCAAACCTTATTATTAATAAGGAACAACATGTTCTTCACAAGGATCCATACCCACAAGTCTCATCAAAAGCATCATTGGCTAAACAAAAGGTGTTAAAAATATAAATTACTTTAAAAAAAAGTCATAACCTAAAGGTATCAATGAAAAAAACATTCAAATATCAATGTCTAATTTAGGTACATATTCATTGTGTATTATGGAAACATGCAAAAAAATAAATAATATATTATAAAGTAGTTATGACTTTAATTAATTCAATGATCAAACTTGATTGGTTCTAAAATATAACACAAGATATGGATTTTACTATCCTACCCATACTGAAGCCAAAATCCAATGGAAAGTTACTTCATCACATGGTTATCAATAAGGAATAACTCACTAAAAATGGATACACTAATCATTCACCATAAGGAAAGGTGAAAATAGTATGACCCACATGAGGTTATCTAACATGTTCTTCCATTTGGAATCATTGCTCCATAATAAAAGGATATTATAATATTATGTAACATTCTTACATGCATGACTATGTTTTTAATTAAATAAACCCATAAATTTATAACATTGATATTTTTTCCCTTACATGAACCAAGTATGTTCCTAAGGTATAAATAACCATATTTGGTCCACCAAGACATGCCTTCTAGCATAAGGATGAACTAAACCCAAAATATACCTAGAAAAAATCAAAATGTAAGATTAAATAACTAAAGGGAATGTAATGGTATCACTAATAAGGAATCCTAACTTATTATAAAATTCATCACTCACATTGATATTAACATCAAGTAACCCTAGATCATACCCCACATGAATGGAAAGGTTAGTTTACTTAGAAGGGATGGTCATTGAACCTATAAAGTCACATCTTGACCCTAGATCCATGTGACACTCTAAGTATAGTTTTGACAAACCCTATTAGTCTTAAAAACCAAGGTCAATATATCCCATTAATTATATTTAAAGTCTTTAAAGGAATGGTGGGTATGCATAAAGAGATGAAGAAATAAAAATGGCCTAGAAAGTAACAACTCACTCATGAGATAATAGATGTTTGGTCATCACAAACATATAACTTAATAAAACATGGTTTGAACCTCTACTCAAATCCTTATTTAAACCTTAACTTATCTCATAGGTGTGTAAATGTCCAATGAGTCTTATAATGGGAATTATAGTTGTGGAGAAAAAATAAAAAATCTAATCTTAAATGTCAAGCCTCTATAATAAGGCAAACCTAAAAAATTGGTCAAGTTGAGGGATAATGTGTTTAAAGGTATTAGGTGAGACTCTCCTATCTTTTCCCTAATGGGTGAGAATATTAGAAACTATCCCTAAGTTGAAGAACATCTCTCAAGATATTTTTTGATCTTAATCTCTCAAGTGTCAATTGAAAAAAATATCATAGATAAATCTTCAATTACTTATAATCTTACTAAGTGGTAACAAAACATATTCTAATTGGCTTAAAGAGTCCATGGTCCCTGTTAGCAACCCAAGTTACACCCTTCTGAAGTAGATTGTTTAGTTTTTACTAAAAATATGGACTAATATTGGATTGGTCTCTAGGTTGTGGGTTACCTTAGCTAGACTAAACCTATAGATTATGAGGGTAGATCCTATGATGTATTAAATTTTAATCCTTTTCTTAAAACCTATTTTGCTTGGGGTGAAAAGAGTTGGAAAGATAACTGAAATGGAAAACATATACTAGTGATGATGATGCACCAATGATTCACCCACTCAATCTTGTACTCCTACAACTCTAACTAATTATAAATATATTGAAAAATTATCTCTAAAGTTCCTAAGCAACAATGTTTCATATGAAGGCCCTGATGAGTGACTATAACCTGGTGAGAGGTCTACTTTGAGACACTTCTAGCTAGGTTACACTTTAAATTTGATCAACAACCTTTGACAGTTCATATAGCATGCATAAGACAACTCTTCAACATATAGGTGTGGCAATGACATGTCAAGGGAAGATTCATATCAGTTATACATCTCTAAACAAGCATATACACACTATAAGTCAATCATAGAGAAGCTATAACATTCCATTTTATTAATCCAAAAGGTTAAAAAGTTTAATCTTGGCATAGTTTCCTCATGCCTAAGAGAGGGATCCTTTTAAAATTCCTAAAATCCTCTATATATATAACACATGAAGAGATAATAAGAGAAGAGATTGGCTTAAAGGAGAGAAGGAAACTCATCCATGACCATCATTAACTCATACTTAACTTTAGTTAAAAAGTAGTTACCACTAGTCTTCCAAATAATATCTGCATGTTTGATGATCTTGCATGATTATTAAATGAGATAAGATGAGGTAGTTGAAGATTTAGTTGACTGATTTGATGTCATCTTAAAGTATGCCACACCTCTATATTATCTAATCACTCTTGTACTTTAGCAATTATGAGTTAGTTATGCCTAGAATGACACTTTTGACAAGTTATCCATGGAATTTACACTTAAGACAAGTTATCTCACAGGATCACTATCTCAAGGGTTAGTTATGAATACAATTACTATTCATTAACTCATATAGTATTTTCCCTATGCCATTCTTAACTTCACTTGACTGACCAAGTAAGTTTACTAGGATATTTAGTCCCAATAGACTAATTAATTACATTTAATGGCTATGAAAGCCTACATGAAAATTTTAAAAAATAAAAAATAAGTGAGTTTTAATCTTGAAATAATGCCTCAAATCATAACATTTGTCCTCTTAGGCAAGAAACACCTACAAAATTGTCGAACTAGATGACTAGGTGACCTTGTCCTTCTATCTTGTAGATTCGCTGATTAGGAAAAACTCATAGAGGTATTTACATGTAGATAATTGAAAAACCAATGCCATGAAAAGGTGAAACAAGTGCCAAAATTAATTCTCAAATGATTAACATCTTCTTAAACTACATTGTACCTATCTTTCTATACTTTTTCCCCAAAACACTATTTTATGATAGTTTTGTATAATTGCATACAACATGGTAACATGGTTAGGACCCTCTCTAAGTTTAATTCATGATTAAAGTGTTTATTAGGTGATTCATGGATGTTTTGGTGTAATAATCTTCACTTTTGTCAAAACTAGTCTTTAGTAGGGTTTAGAGAGGGTTTTAGAGGTCCACCATCTTAAAGATGGTTCATAAAGTACAGATCTCCAAACCAAAACTTATTTACATATATATTTATTACATAGACCCCTTTAACTTTCCTAATATTAGATTCTGATGAAAAAGGTGTGTAAAGATTAGTACATAGGGAAATTGACCATGAACTCTCTACATGCATTCTGGACTTACTTATAGTCTTAATGATGATTCATAAACCTCAGCTCCTTAATCAAACTCAATCCTTCATATATTTTAATTGTACTAGGGTTCATAAATCCTTATAAGATAATTTTGTCCAAGTCCTCCTATGGTGAAAGATATAAGCATTTAAACTAAGGGGTTAAATTGGTTGCCTAGATTGCATAGTTTGAATTAGTTATTCAAACCCCAAACTAACATTCCTTTTGTTTCTATCTAATTTAAATCACCTTTATAACATATAAAAAAATATCTTACACCTATTTATGGTCCCCATTTTTCTTATGAAAGTTTGTTTTTGCCTTCATGATGGTGTGGGTTTTCTAGGCCTCAAAATAAGCTTTTAGGCCTAATTGGTCTAATACTAAGTTTTGAGGTTTAAGGAAACTGTAGGTGAGTTTTGGGGATTAAAACTCATAATATCATCTTATTTAAATTTTTTTTCAACCTTATTCAACTACCTTCAAGTGACTCAAACTCCAACTCTAATCCTCTCTTATGAGACTGCTTGTAGGTTTGGTTTGCCTACCTATGTGTGTATGGAAGACATAGGTGTAAAAATACTTTCTCCTTCAATGACATATATTATGTATTTTAAAATCTTATACCAATCTAATGAAATTATTTATTCTTCCCTATGGTCATCTTATGCTCTGTACACCCTTCATTTTTCTACCCTAGGGTTGCACATAGTCAAGTTTGTAAAACCCTAATGGTTGGGTTTGGTGATATTTATTGATTAAAATAAGATTTATTCTCATAAAAATATGTTTACATACCATTATCATATTTAATTTCTTAAAAACACCAATCATTAAGCCTCAAGTCTCGTATCCTACCTTCAAACTTCAAAATAGTTGATTTGGTCTCATGAATGATTATTTATTGACTAGGAAAGCTATGTGATAGAATAATGAGTGTTTAAACTATGTATATTACCATTATGATAATATTAAAAACTTTTAATACTTAAAATTATATATTTTCTAAATTTGAGATCTTAACTCCACCTATAGAGGCCTCAAAACATCAACTTTTCTCAAAACTATCTATTATGCGTTGATTGTGTCTATATACTATGTATGTAGATGCATGAACCCTCTATTTATAATCCTAAAAATTTTATTATTATCCTTAAAGTTATTAAATATAATATATTACTTGTTTAAGAGAGAACCTAATGTTCATTATCTCACACTAGCCTTCTTTTTAGGCTTAATTTCCTATCTAGAATTGTACCCTGTGTATTCCAATAAGGAGTGGCTTGATAATATTTTATGCTTCTCTAGGATTATGAACTTGAATTAAGACTTTAAAAATGATTTAAACTTGATATAATATTTAAAAATCACTTAATAATTCAAACAACCTAAATCTCTTACTCTTCCTTTGGTACATTGGATCTTCAATGGTACTCTTAGGTTCCTAATATCTTGATTTTATACACAGGCTTGTGTAATTTCATGAGATTGTAGTAGAGGTCATGATATTCTTGAATGTTTTAATATATAAATTTATCATTTAAATGTATATGTGACTTTCATAAGCTTCCTTCTTTAATGAATTGTATCTTGAATTGCACCAATCTAGGGTATGTGGATATATCCATATAATTAGCCCTAGTAGTGGCTCTGTGTGGCCATTTCAAGGTTCACCTTGGAGTGAATTTTTTTTGTGAAAATATTCCTCATAACCTAAACTATTTCACATTTTCATTATTATTATTATGAGGCTTCCATTTGATCATGTAAATCTTTCATGGACTACTTTGCTCCCATAAGCTTTACAACTTGGAGATAGACTTGTCTTGGTAAGGTTCTAGATGAGAATTTATAAGGTGAATGGATATTCTACTTGTAATTTGGATATCATGGATTATCACTATTAACCATCTCAAGTTAATCTAAAACCTATGAATATACCTCATTAAACTAAAATACATAACAACACCTTCCTCATAGTCCATACAATTTACTCTACTATTAGCATACTTTAAGAGCCATCCAAACACTATTGTAGGTGAAGTTTAATAGGAAAATATGTTTTAATATGATCTCATGATAATAAATTTCTACCTATGATAAAATTTTCATGCCCATAACTTTACCACGCTATGTTTTCCATACTCATCACTCTAAATTTTTAACATAGACTTTTCTTCATTATGGCCTGATTGTGTATGAGAAGTTGAATGGATTGAGCTAGGTTTTGAACTTGAAACCAACAAACTTCCAAGGTAACTCTAATGATATTACCTTACTTGAAATTTTTATTGATTTCAAATATCCCTTATAACATATATATTTCACCTTGTTTGAATCTTTTATTTTACCTCTTCTTATCATGGTTGTAGGTAATGATCACTATGTTGCTTATACAAACTGTGTGTAAGATTGGATGCTATAAGATCTTAAGGGGGTTCCCAAAATGAATATAATGTTTTTATAATTTAATGATAGTATAAAACTTAATTTATAGACCTCAACCCACACACCTTCCTTGAAATTGACATTAAAAAGATAGTTTAGATGTTCTATGACCTTGGTTGTAAATGATATTTAACTTCTTAAGAAAGATTTTAGGGTTTGTATACATAATTTCATAACCATGATGGTCCAGACACTCTTGAATCCTCTTTTAAAATGGATCTATGATCTTAATGTGAATTAAAATGTGGTAATATGTGAATGGATGTTGGGATACATGGAACTTAGAATAGAGTGGAAAGATAAGGTTATAGCCATGGTGACTGACAGTGGAAAGGATGAAATGGGATGACACATGGGGGAGGTGAAATGAACATGAATCTTCAATATAAATAGTATAAAAAGGTCCAATCTAAACATAATCATATATTTATATGTGTGTGTGTGTGTGTGTGTGTGTCTATATATATATAGTGTAAAAGAAACTTAGGATTCTACTAACAATCTTAGCATATGCTAAACTGAGAGTATGAGGGTGTTTGAATATTGATGGGTGATCACTAGGTTATGAAACTTTATAGAACTTTGAGAAACATAAGAATAGTAAATATGGATAATAATGAGATATATCATATAATCAATAACTATGTTTTGACATCCTAAAAGTGTCGTAAATTATACAACCATCAAACTACCTATAGACTAAAAATTTAGTAGTGTATATCTTATTGAGATCTATATAACCTCACACGTGTGTAATTAAGTTTAATAATTCCATGGAAAAATGGTTAGACTCTTACCAAGATCCATAAACTTCCATTTTTTTGTCACTATGCTAAAGAGAGGAAATTTTTTAGAAAATCAGTTGCCTACCTGAATGAACAAGCCATAGTGAGTGCGTTAAATTGTAAAGGGTTTTTCATAAAGGAGAGAGATATAAAATAAGAACCAATTCCAAAAGATCGAATCTCTCTCAGACCCCTTCCTTTTCCCAAAATTCTAGATCTTAATATTTTATCTCATGGTCATACCATCTGAAAACATTAAGGTCTCTCTTGAGTTAAAAAGAAGCTTAGTGGTATAGGAGAAATATTTTTGAGCTTGTATGGAATATTATTGCCATTAATCTTTTCTATAACAACTTTCATGAAACCTTATTCAAATTCTTGGCCTTCATTGTATGGAAAATACCTTACAAATCAGTATATCTACATGAAAATAACCTCTTTCTTGCATTTTATTCACACTTTAAGTTTTGAACTATGAATTTAGGGAAACACAAGGAGAATTATGAGTCAAATAGCATATTACAACAAGTAATAAGAATTTTGAGAGTAAAATGGGGAATATTTCACACATGGGAATTCTTTGGAGGTAAAATAACACTTTTGACTTGCATGAGGAGATACTATTAAAGCATAAGACATTTGAATTAGATCAATGACATGAATATGAAGGTGATTAAAGGTATTATGAATTATTTAGTGGCCTTTTGAGGTGTATTTTTTCCATTTCAAGGCTAAAACCTTCCTTTTGGGCAATATACATATAGTTTCATAAAGGAGATTTACCATTAAATTTAATAGAGAGTATGTTATAGTCTTATAAAAGGTTTCAAATATACTTATATGTATTTTGATCACATTTAAAAGATTATATCCATCCAAATTCCTTAAATATACCAAATATGCTATAGAATCTCATGATGAGTCATCAGCTACCCTATTCACCATCTTCATTAAGGCACTTTTAGATGATAAGATCACTTGAATTCTTTGTCAAAGACTTCCAAACATTATCAAACATCATGATTTTAATTAATAACACTTGAAAATAGGTATGAAAGTGACAAGGTTGATACCTAATCCATTCATAAGATATTCAATGACATCAAGATGGTCATGAATATCACTTAAAGACCCAAGACAACTAGAACATATGGTGATCACAAACAGACTGAATGACACCTCTAAGAGTGTTGAATGACTTCAAGAAGAAAATAAGGAACATCATTACTCAAAATAAAACCATGTAGAGGCTTAGGTGTGTGTCATTAAATTTTTTTAGTTGTATGGGTTGGAATTTGGACTTGGAAAGCCAAATTGCCAACATTTTTGGTGAATCATAGCGGTTGACTAGCCTACTAGTTAAGGGAACCCACTAATGTTTTCATGATAATGATAGTTTTGAAAGATAAAAAGATGGTTTTTATTATTACCTTAGACTAAAAAATATATTTTGTACCTTGAAACACTTCTTATGACTACAAGAAATAACAACAATCAACAAAAACAACAAAAGGAACACACCTAAACTAAGGATCACACCTAACCTAAGGAAAATAATAAAATAAGCCAAAAAACTAACAAGGTAATAGAATAATACTTATGATAACCACTTATTTAAATAATAAAATAAACTAAACAAACTAACCTAGGGTCAAAATCTTTCCTCTAGGATTAATTAGAGAACTTGATTGACCACCATGGCACTATAAAGTATGATTTCCACATCTTGATAGTTCCTTCTTGCAACTAGGATATTTAACACATTCATGGCCTCTTTAGGAAATAAATGGGCCTTATAGTTTCAATTTTAGGTTCATATATTGTACATGTGATTCCAACACCCACTCATACTTTTCCCATATCCATATTTCTTTCATCAACAATATCAATTCTTCTTTAGTCATAAGCCAATGATGGTCATGTGGGACAACTTGAAGTGGTTCTTGTGTTATGGATATAAAGTTAGATTATAAGAGAAATGCATCTAATTTCATGACTTATTGAGGCCATTTTAGTTCATTTTCACTTTCCAAGAGTTAATAGACATTAAATATGGAGTGAGGAGTTGATAACCTTACTTGAAAGGCTCAAACAAGTCATCTTCTGATAAGACAACTTATTAGAATGGTGTGTTTGGAGAGATAACTCCTTGATTATTGAGACTACTTCTATCAACTTTAAATGAATCACCTTCAAGTAAAGATTCAAATAAATTGATGATATCAAATATGCCCATTAGTTGGTTCTCACCAATCTCAAGTTTGATTGGAATTTCAAGTTGAATAGTATAAATGTAGGAGTAAGCATATCAAAATTTGAAATACACTTTCTTGATCATGATCATAAGGTTAAAAATCATCCTTTACTATCTATAATTGGTTAATTAAATTTATTTGATATTCTACATTAACTTGATCATTTATCCAACTCTCAAAGTCAACTTGTTCCTCATCTTCATTGTCTAGCCTACACTTGTCTTTTGCCACTTCTTTAAGTTCTTATGAACTATCATGATTAGTTACCATGTGACCAAGGAATTCCTATGAACCATCTTATTCTTTCTCAATTTAAACCTCTTTCTCTTTTATCTCATCTCATACTTTCATTTCATTTTGCATCTTAATAACATATTGAAACTCATCCTCTTTTTTATTATGAAAGATTGAATCATACCTATCTTTGGAAAAAGGCATCTCAATGATGATTTACTCTTCATGCTCACTTAATACACTCTCATATTCTATCATGTCAGCTAAATATTCTTCATTTATCTCACAAAGGAGAGGCTCCTTCTCAAAGAGTGGCATAATGGACCCTTAGACAAGCTCAATAAGGTGAGATAAATCCAAAGGTGTTATCATGGATGCTTCATTATGCTTATTGGGTTACTCAACTTTGACAACCATCACTTCCTCTTTTTTTTGCAATTTATATGAATAGTGTTACATGAGGGGAAGGATTTGGGATTTTGAGGAGGGAGGAGAAGAGGCTAAATGATCTCATGTTGAGTTTTTAGAAGAATACTTGGGTTTATGGATGACTATTCTTCTCTATCCCTTGACTAATGCACTTGTTTTCAAGTCATAAACTTGGGATTAGGGAATTCTTATTTTGAAATTTTTTAAACCTTGGGCATGATTAGAGGAACCTCCTACTAGGATGAGGTTGATTTTATAATTGCCACTAATTGATAAAGGAGTTGGTTTACAAGCTCAACTTGTTTATCAAGGTGATCCTCAAATTCTATCACCATCTCATTGGAGATCTATTCCTAGTAATAAAAAAAATAAATCCCCCATATGATTTATTGTGAAAAATGTAACCCAAACTCCTTAAAACATACTTATTTCACATTTTGAGGTATCTTATAGATAAAATTCCAAGTAATAAAGCTTGGAAAGGATTGAGAGGAATTTTGAGGGATATTATACATGTTTTTTTGACATTATTAAAAGGGAAAAGGGAATTAAATAGAGGATTGATTCAAAATAAAGGAGAAAACATGTAACTAGTTATGATGAACTTGGTGTCTCTTATGAACTATCAACTTCTCTTAAATTCCTTCAAATAAACCACCTATGTCAAGCATATCACCATTGAATTTTGAATGGCCTTGTATTATGAAATATGCAAACTCTTCCTTATCTTGATGTAATGAAGATCTCATTCTCTCAATCTCATGCATAGGGATCTCTTGTGCATAGCTCTTTTGTGTGTCAATGCTCACCATGTGTTTCTCATACCCAAACAAGGTCTATTTAAAACTTGATATGAATTGTCTTAGAACTATGTTGGCTAAATAAATAATGTCATGAGATTTCCTTGACTAATTACATTGGTAATAAGGTTTCTATGGAGGTGAATGAGGTTCACAAGGAGGTTTGTAGTAGTGTCCTTATTACTAAAAAAGATCATAGGCCTGATAAGGGCTCCCATACTATTTATCAAAGTCATGGTAGGGATGATAATGGTCATAATGAGACTAATAGGGATCATATTGGAATTTGGATGGATCATAATGCTACTGATAAGGTAGTGAATGAAAATAATCTACTCCATATAAATCCATATCTCACCACATTGCACATGAAAATCAATGCATCTATGAACAATAACTACTCCTTATACATTTGAAATATTGATTGAGATGAGTATTTAACACTAATTATGAAAACCAAAATACTAATGTGAATGCTCCAATGTCTTAATCTAGTCCCATTAGGCATTCCATAACTATTAGCAACCCAAGTTTCACCTTGCTAAAGTAGATTGTTTAATTTCTTTTTCAAACCTAAAATAAAATTACATGGGTCTCCATGTTGTGGGTTACCTATAGATAGACAAAACCTATAGGTTATGAGGCTAGGTAATCTTATGTATTAACTTTGAATCCTTTTCCTAAAACCTATTTTACTTGGGGGTGATAAGAGTTAGAAAGACAACTGAAAGGGAAAACCTATACTAGTGATGGTGATGTACCAATGATTCATACACTCAATCTTATACTTCTACAACACCAATGAACTATAAATAGACTAAAATAATATCTCAAAAGTTCCTAATAAAAAATATTTAATTTGAAGGTCTAGATGAGTGACTATAACTTGGAGGTGATGGGTGAGAGGTCTGCTTTGAGACACTTCTAAATGGGTTACAATTCAACTCTGATCACCAACCTTTGACACTGCATATAACATACATAAGGCAACTCATCAGAATATAGGTGTGGAAAGGACATGTCAAGGAAAGATTCATACCACTTATACATGTATAAATAAATATATCCACACTCTAATTCAATCATAGAGAAGCTGTAATAGTCCATTTTATTAGTCCAAGAGATTAAAAAATTTAATCTTGTCAAAGTTCCCTTATACCTAAGAGATGGATCATTTTATAAGGCCTAAAATCCTCAATATATAGAACACATGATTAAATAAGAAGAGGAGAGACTATCATAGAGGATAAAAGCTAACTCATCTATGACCATCATTAACTCATGCATCACTTTAGTTACAAACTAGTTACCATTAGTCCTCAAAATAATCTCTCCATGTTTGATGATCTTTCATGATTATTGAATGAGATGATATGAGGTAGGTGAATATTTATTTTATTTATTCAGCCTCATCTTGAATCATACTATATGTCTATCTTGTCCAATTACTCTTGTACTTTATCATTTAAGGGTTAGCTATGCTTGGATTAACACTTTTTAAAAGTTATGCATGAAATTACCACTTAATACAAGTTATTTGGTGTGATAAATATATATAGGTTCAATTATTCATGTGATTACTATGAATTAACTCATCTATTAGTTTCCTTATGCCATTATCAACTTCACTTGACTAACCAAGTAGGTCCACTAGGATAATTAGGTGTAGTAGCCTAACTAATTACATTTGATGGATACAAAAGCCTATATTAAAACTTTAAAAAGATAAAAATAATTATTTTTTATGCCTGAAACAATGCCTCAAATTATAATATATGTCCTCTTAGGCAAGAAACACCTACAAACTTGTCAAACTAGGTGACTAGGGTACCATGTCCTTCACTCCTGTAGTTTGGCTAATTAGAAGAAACTCATAAAGTTATTTCCATGTATCTCCTTCAGAAAAAATACATTTAGAAGGTGAAAAAAATGCCAAAATTCATTATAAAATTATTGGAATCTTCTCAAACTACATGTTTACCTATATTTCTATAGTTTTTCTACAAAGAACACTATTTTATGATAGGTCGATATAGTTCTATACAACACAGTACCATGGTCAATAACCTATCTAGTTATAATTCATGATTCAAGTGTTTAGGAGGTGACTCATGGGTTTTTGGGTGAAATAATCTTCACTTTTCTCAAAACTAGTTTTTAGTAGGGTTTAGGGAGGGTTTTAGAGGTTCACCATCTTAACGATGGTTCATAAAGTACAAACATCCAAACTAAAACTTATTTTAATATATATTTATTCCATAAACCCCTTAAAATTTCTCAATAAGATTTGATTCACATGTAAAAGGTGTGTAAAGATACATACATAGGGAAGTTAACCATGAACTCTCTCCAAGCATTCTAGACCTACTTATAGTATTAGTGATGGTTAATAAAAATTATCTCCTCAATAAAAATCAATCCTAAATTGAGTTAATTTTCTATATTTTTATTAACTCTTTATAAGATCATTTGGTCCAAGTCCTCCTATGGTGAAAGATATAAGCATCTAAACTAAGGGGTCAAACTAGCTGCCTAGACTACATAGTTCGAATTAGCTCTTTAAGACCCAAATTTACATTTTATTTATCTCTTATTTAAATCACATTTAAAATATATTAAAAATTATCTTACACCTTCTCATGGTCTCATTTTTATTATGAAAGTATGTTCTTACCTTCATGATGATGTGGGTTGTCTAGGCCTCAAAATAAGCTTTTAGGCCTAATTGGTATAATATTGAATTTTGAGATTTGAGGAAACTATAAGTGATTTTTGGGGATTAAAAATCATCATATCATATTATTTAAAACTTTATACAACTATGTTCTAGTGACTCAAACTCTAACTCTACTCCTCTCTCATGAGACTACTTATAGATTTGGTTTGCCTGCCTGCGTGTGTATGTAAGAAAAAGGTATAAAAAAAATTTATCCTTCAAGGACATATTTTATGTATTTTTAACTATTCTCCCAAGATTATTAAATTATTTGGTTTTACCTAGGGTCACCTTATGCTCTATATACCCTTCATTATTTTACCCTAGGATTGCACATAATCAAGTTTGTGAAACCCTGATGGCTAGGTTTAATGATTTTTATTCATTAACATAAGATTTATCATCATAAAAAGATGTTTAAATACCATTATCACCTTTAATTTATTCACATCATCAATCATGAATATGCAAGTCTATTTTCTTGCCCTCAAACTTCTCAATAGCTGATTTGGTCTCATGAATGAATGTTTGTTGACTAAGAAAGCTCTGTGATAGAATAATGAGTGTTTAATATATATATATATATATATATATATATATATATATATATATATGACCATTAATATAATATTAAAACATTAAAATAATTACCATGATCATATGTAATAAATTTTAAAACCTAACTCCACCTATAGAGACCTCAAAACTACAAATTCTCTCAAAACTATCTATTAGGCATTGCCTATGTCTGCATACTATGTATGTAGATACATGAACCCTATGTTTGGAATAATTAACACTCTATTATTTGCCTTAAAATTATTCAAGAGACTATATGAATTTATTAATATGTAACCTAATGTTAATTATCTCACACTAGCATTCTTTTTAGTCTTAGATGCATATCTAGAATTGTACCATGTGTATGCCTTTAAGGACTGACTTACTATGTTTTATGCTTATATAGGATTGTGAACTGTAATTAAGAATTTAAAAATTATTTTAACCTGATATAATCTTAAAAATCTCTTAAAACTTCAAACCACATAAAACTATCACTCTTCTTTTGGTATATTGGCTCTTTAAGGGTACTCTTAGGTTCCCATAGTCTTGATTCCATACACAAGATTGTGTACCTTCATGAGTTTGAAGTAGAGGCCATGATATTGATGAAGGTTTGAAGATATAAATTTATCATTTAAATGTATAGGTGAATTTCATAATCTTCTTTCTTCAATGAATTGTATCTTGAATTGTACCTATCTAGGGTATGTAGATATATCCATATAATTGACCCTAGTATTGGTTATGTGTGGCCATTTTAAGTTTGACCTTCGAGTGGAACTTATTTGGGAATATATTCCTCATAACCTAAACTACTTAAAATTTTCATTATTCTTATGAATCCTCCATTTTATCATGGAACTCTTCCATAGACTACTCTTCTACCATCCTCTTTACAACTTGGAGATAGATTTCTCTTGGCAAGGTTGGAGATGATATTTTATGAGGTATATGGCTATTATAATTATAATTTGGATCTCATGGATTTTCACTATTAACCATCTCATGTGACTTCCAAACCTATGAATATAACTCATTAAACTTAAAGACATAAAAACACCTTCCTCACAATCCATATAGTTTACTCTAGTATTGGCATACTTTAAGAGCTATCCAAACACTATTATAGGTGAAGTTTCATAAGAAGATATGTCATAATTTGAGGTCTCCATACTTATGGTCTACCTATGATAAATTTTTTCATACCCATCACTTTACCACACTATTTTATCCATACTCATCACTCCAAATTATGAACATAGTCTTTTCTTCATTATGGCTTGATTGTATATGATATTTTGACCCTTATACAGATTGAGCATAGTTTTAGGTCTTTAAATTGATACAATATACCTAAAATTTCACTCTAATTCTCTTTCCTTACATTAAATTCTTATTGATTTAAAATCTCCCTTATAACATCCATATTTCATCTTGTTTTCATCTTTTGCTTCACATCTTCTTAGCATGGATATAGGTGATGATCATTATGATACTTATATGGATTATGTGTAAGATTGGATTATAAAAGAGCTTGAGTAGGTTATCAACATAACTATGATATTTTATTACTTATTGAGAGTATAAACCTTACTTTATAGACCTCAACCCACACACCTTCCTTGAAATTGACCTTAACAAGATAGTTTAGATGCTATATGACCTTGGTTGTAGATGATATTTAACTTCTTAAGTAGGGATTTAACTTTTTTATACCTAATTTCATAACCATGATAGTCCTAGCACTCTTTAATCCTATTTAAATGTGGATATATGAGGTGAAGTGAATGAAAATGTGGTGATATGTGAATGGATGTTGGGATACATGAAACTAAGAATGGAGTGGAAAGATAAGGTTATAACCATGGTGAATGATAGTGACAAATATTTTGAGATGGGATGACACATGAGGAAGGTAAAATGAATATGAATCTTCAATATAGATAATCTAAAAGGTTCCAAGGTGAACATAATAATATAGATCAATAGGATATACCATTTTGGAGGCTTTTCAATGAGGTATACATAATACAAAAGAAACCTATGATTCTACTAACAACCTTAACAGATGCTAAAATACCTTAACATATGCTAAACTGGGAGTATGAGGGTGTTTCAAGATTGATTGGTGATTAGTAGGTTATGAAACTTGTTGTAAATTTGAGAAACATAAGGAGAGGACATATGGACAAGAATGAGATATAGTAGTGTGTAAATTTGAGAAATAGAAGGAGAGGACATAATTACATATAGACAAGATTACCTATGTTTTGACATCTTAAAAGTGTCATAAATTATACAACCATTAAACTACCTATAGACTATAGATTTAGTAGTGTATATCTTCCTGATATCTATATAACTTCACATGTGTGGAATGAAGTTGAAGAATGCCATGAAAATATGGTTCATAATACTAGCAAGATCCATAAAATTCTAATTTTTGTTCACTATGCTTAGGAGAGGAGAAAACTCAAAAAATTGGTTGCATGCCTCAATGAAGAAGAAATAGTGAATGCCTTAACTTTTAAAGGATTATTCATAAAAGAGAGAGAGACAAACTAAGAAACAATTCCTAAAGATGTAATTTTCTCAGACCCCTTCATTTGCCTAAAAATTTAGATCTTGATATTCACTCTCATGGTCATATCATATAAAAACCTAAAGGTGTTTCTTGGGTTGGAAAGAAGCTCAATGGTGTAGGAGAACCAGTTTTGAGCCTATATGGAACCTTATTTCCATGAATATTTTCTAAAACACTTATCATGAAACCTTCTTCAAATTCCTAGCCTCCATCGTATGAAAAAGTCCATAAAAATATGTACATCTACATTAAAACACCCTCTCTCTTACATTTTCTTCATACTTTAAGCTTTGAACTACTAATTTAGGGAAACATAACAAAGAGTACAATTCAAATAGCATATTAAAATAAGTAATAAGTCTTTTGAGACCAAAATGGGGAATATTTCATACATGGGAATTGTTTGGAGGCCAAATAACTTTAACTTGCATGAGGAGATACTTCCAAATCTTAAGACATTTGACTTAAATAAATGACATGAATATGAATGTTGTTAAAGTTATTATAAATGATTTAGTGGCCTTTTTAGGTGTAATTTTTCCATTTTAAGACCAAAACTTTCCTTTTAAGCAATATACATATAGTTTCCTAAAGGATATTTGCCACTGAATGTCATAGATATTATGTTATAGCCTTATAAAAGGTTTCAAATAGAAATATATGTATTTTGATCACACTTAAAATATTATATCCATCTCCATACCTTAAATATATTGTATATGCTAGAGAATCTCTTCATGAGTCATCCATTACCATCTTCATTAAGGTACTTTTAGATCATAAGATCACTTTAATTCTTTATCAAAGACCTCCAAACATTCTCAAACATTATGATGTTACATAATACCAATTAAAAATATGTATAAAAATGACAATAATAAAACATATTCCCTTCCAAATATAGTTAATGACACCAATATGATCAATGCATTACTTAAATATCCAAGACAACTAGAACATATGGTTATCATAAACATACTCAAGGACACGTCTAGGAATGTTGAATGACTTCTAAAATCAATTAAGAGACATCATGACTTAGAATAGAACCATGTAGAGGCTTAGGTGGATATTATATACAATCATAAATTCATTAGATCCATAAATAAATCCTAGTTCAAAGAATATAGATCCTACTTACACTTCTGATTGGGGATACATTAGATAATCGACAACATGACCAATATGCATCTAATAAACCAAATTAGGGGATCTCTTATCACAAGGGATGGTTCCAAAGCCTCTATTCAAGCAAAACTAAGAAATAACCCTAACTAAGTCCTATGTTTTCATATTCAATATACCAATAATAAGTAAAGCAAAGAAATACAATCTAGTGATCACCAAAGATTATTTCACAAAGTGGGGGTTAGTAAGAAAATGAAATTAAACATACATAAAAGAATCCTATTTAAGATATGTATAGGTAAGACCCTAATGCAATGGAGAAGAATATTAATATTATTCAAAATCCATTACTTATTCTACTTCTATCTACTAAAGAGAGGAGCAAAGTTAGAGATACGTACCTGGAAGATAAAACCATCAAGACTCAATACCTCCTTTGTCTAAAGGTGCTTCATAAAAGGTTGTTGTGGTTTATAAACATCACTAAGAAAATTCAAAACATCTAAGACTTCTCCACAATACTAGATTCTTCTCTAAGAAGAAACCCTAAGCTAAGACTCCTCAAGTAGAATGGCAGAAGAGTAGACTATAAATAATTTCAAATGAATGATAACACTTGATGTATCTTAAATAATGGTGAAATGGATGTGTTTATATAGGCAGATTTAACCCTAATCACTTTAAAAAAAATTCATCGATAGGGTTAACCCAGTCAACCTAGTATTGTTATTGATAAAATATCATGAGTTCACATGCCATGTTAGTTAAGAACTAACCTAGACCCTAAACAAGTTTTTCCAACAAGAGTATAAGGTCAACCTAGTCGACCTAGTCATGTAAACTATCAAAAGGTGTTTTCACTTAGTATTAAGGCTAATGAATGTGGTAAAATATTGGAGGAGTATACAAAAGAGGATTAATAGCTTAGGGGAATGTTTTAGGAGTTGGTCGGATTGATAATAAGTGGCAATAAGGAACAATAATCCTATGAATCACTAGTGGTATGCCACCCCTTTCTTGGTACTCCCATTTGGGCATGCACTCAAAGAGATTGAAACTCGATGGGTTCCTATAAGATAGAAAGCATCATTATTTGATAATAGTTAAAAATATTATGTGTATACATATGCTCCACTAAAATATCATCACATATCACTTAGGTAAAATAGGGTATGGTGCTTCAAGAAAGAACATAGGAACACATAATGCTAAAGATAAAAAAAATTACATTATTTTAAATCAAAAATAATTAAAAGTAAATGACTAAAAGGGAAATAACTAAAAAATTAAATGTACGCACACCTTTAATTACCTTTATTACTAGATGTTTATATGTTATATTTGTATTTTTTATTGTGTATGGCATAAATACTACTTTTGACAAACCCAAGGATATATAACTAAAGAGCAAAAAAAAAAAAAACAAGAAATCCAAACTAACTAGTGTTATGTGGACGGGATGTACATAGAAACTTGGGGTTACAAGTGCTATGTTATACCAAATGACCAATTCAAAATTTAGATTAAATCATGTAACTAAAAATCCATGGATACTAAAGATCAAAAAACTTAAACAAGTAAACCTTAAGTAAGAAAGGCAATCTCACCAAGTCAAACCACATATACATATAAAAAAGGATGGTAATCAAACATTAATTTGAAAGCAATAATAATCCTTACTTAAACAAATATGGGAAAGAAAAAATGGTAAAAAAACATAGATTAATAAGTAGTAACAATCCTTACTCAATCATCAATGGAAAAAAGTACATAAAAGGGAAAACAACATTGGTGAGCGAGAAGTAACAAGACAAACTCATTAAATAATATAAAAAGTACATGAAAGTAGAAATAGACTCAAGTGTCTACAAAAAGGGTGGTATAATAATAAAAAATGGTAAAAGTAAAACAAATCAAGTATATAAATGTAGAGCCATGGAGTATATAAAGTAATCAATAGTTGTTCAAGCATATTTGTTTTGTTCTTAAGGATAGATAAAATTGAAAATACGTAGTGCTAGCATGTTTTCAAGATGTGAAGAAGGAAGTATATAAGAGTTAAAATATATTTAAAATCACACATGCTTATCAAGGGGGCAAATTAAATGGGTGGAGGGGAGAATGAAGTAAAACCCAAGTTATAAGAACTCTTTATTGAAGTTAAGAATCTCAAATTAGCTTTATTAAAACAAGAGGACTATTGACCTTAAGGATTTGAAGAACTTCTCTTAGCCACATAAGTCTTAGGTCAATAATTGAAGTATGTATATCATCCCATGAAGGCTATATGCATGAAAATTGAAATGGACCTACCTTCTCATAATGTGTTCCCCATTCCATAGGACCCCTTACAGAGCCTCGATCTATAGAGAAGTTTAGGTACTTATGTGAAAAATTAGGTAGTAGAATAGAGTTTGTTGAGCTCTCCTATTCTAATATACTAGCCTATTATACCCCATTGAACCTCAGCTTTATTGTGATGCCAACTATAGAGTTTGAGCTTTGATTGGATATAGGATATGTGCTTTTAATCACATCTTATGGTGTGATTTTAACTTTTGATATTTTTATGTTTCCTTTTGTATATAATTTAATTTTATTTAAAATGATTTGGATTTTAAATTTATTAATGGATTTTTTTATATTCCTCCTCCATATGGATTTTAAAAACTAAACATGGGTGCTAAAGATGACTTTCATTTGAATACATGGGACTTAGTTGTTAAGAGAGAGAATTTAGAGAGCGTGCTGTATAAGAGTCTCATAAATCTAAGTGAAATAAAATTTATATCTTGAATTTGACCTTGTTTTATCTAATATGGAGTGAAAGGAAATGAAATCAAGAGGAATAAAACATGAAACAATCTAAATTACTTCAAATTGCAAAAATGTGATAAAGTGCAAAAAAGGGATTAATTGACAAAAAAGTGTGATTCCTTATCATAATAATGTAGGAAAACATGATAATATATATTATTATGAAAATTCCATCTATAAAAAGAAGAAAAATCTAAAACCAAGAACAAATATCAAGAACTTGTAACCATTGCAAAACACATTCTAGAAAAGGAATGACAAGAGATCATGATTTTATGAGGAAGGATAGGTCCTATCCATGGTATTACACTAAAAATCATAAAATAGAGACCAATGAGGGTTCCAAAAATCATTGGGAAAATAAATGGGATAAGAAAAAGATGGTATTTTTTAGGAAGGCCTAGTCCTATCCATGGTCTTACACTACAACTCACAAAAGAGAAAACCAAGGGGTGTCAAAAAGTGTGTCAAAATTATGATAACAAAGAGGATAAAATTACATCATGAGGAATAGCTGGTCCTAACTATAGTGTTACAATATAACTCATGAGAAAAGTGAAAACCAAAAAGACCAATAGGAAGGACTAAGGTTTGTGAAAGGAAAGAGATGTTGTAGAGGGTGAGACTCATGTAAGTATCTTACAAAAAGTTATAGATATATAAAATATATAAATCATGAAAAATAGAGAAAGTATTTTACACTAAAATTTATATTAAGGATGAGAATGTGAGAGACAAGCCTATGTGTCTCATAAGGTTTCTTGAAGTTGAATTAGTTTGGTAGCATGCTGGGTATAATAAGAGTGTACATCGTAATATGCCCCAAAGGGTAAGTAGATTTAGGTATGGGTATAAAAATATGCCCTAGAGTTTGAAATTATACGTGTGTGGGCATCGCAATATGACCCAAAGGCTAGAGTAAAATGTAGATGGGCATCTCAAGATGCCCTAAAAGCTAGAAATAAGAAGAAAAGGGCACCCCATATAGTTTATAAATAGATTTAGGTTGTCCAAGAAGATTATTATAGGGGATTTTATGATTTTTCATAAAAATAAAAGGATACTAAGCAATAATAATGAGAGGTAGAGAAAAGGAACTAAGTCAGACAGATAAGGACTAAGTCAACCAAACAACAGAGCAAAGGCAACAATAAGAGTAAAGATTCGACTAGGTAAACTTAGTAATACTAGAAGGGGGATGAAAAGAGTATAGATTAAACTAGGTTGACTTAGTATTATAAATAGGGAAAAACATATTTTGGTAAAGATATAGAGTCAACTAGGTCAACTTAGTATTGCAACTAAGGGAACACATAATTTATAAGAGACTATTTCAAACAAAATGATAGTTTGATGAAAATAGGGAAAGATTTTACAATGTAAAATAAGTGAAATAAAACACACAAATAATTGGATCAATGATAATGATCAAATTATGTTATATAACATAGAAACTTACACCAACACTAGCCAATGTAAGTTTTTACAATACAACATACAATGAGTAAAGAGCAACTAATCAACTAAAAAATCAAAGGCTAACTAAGTGGTCATAATGAATGTTTTTATATTATTATAAAGTGTTATTTTAAGTGTAATAGGTAATTTTTTTGAAATTAGGGAAATATAAATAAATATATGGATGGTTTTAGGATGTTTAGACTAAAAGGGATTTGTGTTGGCAATGGTACTAGCTTGGTATTAGGGCCTACTCCCTAACTTTATAATCCTATAAAAATAAGGGTGTCAGGTGCTTTTAAAATATATACCATTAACCACATATTTATAATTGGTGGGAAAACCAATTTGTCTTCCCATTTGGTGATGAAATCCAAGTAGGTAGGCCTTGGGTAGATAAATATTTAGATGCATTTTGAAATTATGTGATTTAGTAGTGTGAGAAAGAAAGAGAAAAATAGTGAAAATAAATAGTATATTGAAAAACCACTTAATTAGACTATTTGAGCTATTCTAGTCATGAAAATAATTGAAAGTGAAAGTGTGAATTAGTTACTAGTAAATAGTTATTAATTCTATATTCAAGAATATTATAGAGTTAATTAAGATGATAGTGTATGCAAACATTATAGAATAAATTTGATATGACCACTACTATACTACAAAATCAAGAGTCATTAAAAAATAATTTAACTAAGTTGACATAGTCTTTTATATAGAAGACATAATATAAAACTAGCTTGACCAAGTCAACCTAAATTGCTAAATGATTATAGCTTTGAAGACTACAAACTTTGAAAAATAGAATTGTAAGGAAGAACTAAATTGAAAGAGAGAGAAAAAAGGAACCTTGGTGGGTTAAAAGATGTTGAGGACAATGAAATTTCTATTGAATTTCCTTGAATATTACTTTTAAGTTTTGTAAAGTATGTTGATTGGGTTAACCAAGTTCTAAAATTCCCTATTTGCTAAATCCTATTAAGATGACTATACCAACTTGGTCAATCGAGTTTGTTATTCTAGAGCTGAATAAGAGACTAAGCCAACCTATTCATCATAGTCTAATGTATGGAATTGAATAATATTAATATGTCAACCTATTTGATTGATAACTATATCTGTTGAAGACTTACACACAAAGAACAGAGTCATTTTTTATGAGACTATGTGTTCAACATGTGCACAAAAGTTAGAAACTATACCGACCTAGTTGACCTAGTATAAAAAATATATAAAAATAATAAATAAAATGATAAAAATGAAAATCATGAAAGGAAACTTGTAAGGGTTAGATTCACATCAGGTTTACCAGAATGTATGCAATAAAAAATGTATCAATCTTATCTCAAAGAAGATAGATCCTACTTACACTTCTGATTGGGGATATATTAGATAATCAAGAATATAACCAATATAAATATTTTGTACCTAATTAATGGATCCCTTATCACAAATAATATCACTAGGGAGAGTTCTAAAGCCTGCAATCAATCAAAACTATGAAATGACCCTAACTAAGTCCTATGTTTTAATATCCACTATACTAATAACAAGTAAAGAAAATAAATCTAATCTAGTGCTCAACAAAGATTATGGAAGAAAGTAGGTGTTAGTAAAAAAAAAAAAGTAAACATGCATAATATAATCATAATTAAGTGATGTACAAGTAATACCCTAATGTAATGGAGAAGAAGAGTAATATTATTCAAAAGTCATTACTTATGTTACTTCTATATACTAAGGAGAGGAGAAAAGTTAGAGATACTTACCTTAAAGATGAACCCATTGAGACTCAATCTCTCCCTTGGCCAAAGGTTCTTTGCAAGAGGTTGTTATAGTTTACAAGGATCACTAATAAAGTCTAAAGCATCCAAGACTTCTCCACAAGACTATATTCTTCTCTAAGTAGAAATCCTAAGCTAAGATTCCTCAAGTAGAATGGTGGAAAAGGAGATTGTAAAGAAGTGAAAATGAATAATAACTCTTGATGTATATTAAATAATCATGAAATGAATGTGTTTATATAGGTGGATTTAATCCTAAACCATTTTAAAAGTTTTGGTTGATAGGGTCGACCTAGTTGAGCTAATATCATTATTGACAAAAAATCACTAGGTCATGAGCTAGGTCGGCCAAGAGCTAACCTAGACCCTAAATAAGTTTTTATAATAAGAGTACAAGGTTTACCTAGTTTACCTAGTCATTTAAACTATTAAAAGGATTTTTAGGTTAGGAATAAGGCTAATGAAGGTGGTAAAATACTAGAAGAATGTGAAAAATAGGATTACTAACTTAGGGGAATGTTTTAGGAGCTAGTTGGATTGATAATAAGTGTAAATAGGGGACAAAAAACCTATAAATCACTAATGTTCTACCCACACCTTTCTTAGTGTACCATTTAAGGTGTGTGCTTAGAAAAATTAAGACTCAATGGGTTCCTACAAGATAAAAAGCTTTAGTATTTGATAAAAGTTGAAAATATTATGTGTGTATAGGTGTAATGAATTTTTTTTAGTTATAAGGGTTGGTATTTGGCCTTAACATACCAAATTTTAAATAGGCCAATGTCCATCAAAGTCCTAAGAATGTCTTTATGTGTATTTTTCCTACCTCCTCAATGTGGCATACCTCATAACTAAGTACATGAATTGGTTTGATACATAATAAGAAGTACCAAACAATAATCTCTAGAGATCATAGTGTTTAAAACCTACTTTGATACCAAAATGTTGATGAAACCTACACAAATACATTCCAATGTTTTTCAAAATGGAAAACACACACTATACACATACACAATGATAATAGATTATCCATATTAATGAAACAATATTATAAAAACATCAAAATAAAATCACATAACTAAATAAGAATGGGTTGCAATGTGAAAATGGTCATAGAATCATTGTGCAACCATGTTGGCCCCAATTGAACTAACTAAAATATAGGATTTCTACTAGCCTATAACTGTATATGTAGATGTAATGAGTCCCATGGCCCCAAGGACAAAAATGAACACATAAATTAAAAAATGTGTATTTGAAAAACCACTAACTCTAAAAATTCATCCTAATTATTAATTATTTTTAAATGGGTCCTTAGGAGATTATAGCCAAGCATAGGCCTCAATTCACACGTTAAGTCATAAATCAATTATATTTTCAATTTGAATTTCCTTTATGGAAAGTACTTAACAAAAATTTATTACAATCCTCACAGGACTTTGAAAAAGGTTTAAAATATCTTTACTTAGCTCCTTGAGGGTGGAACACTTCATCTCAACTCTTATGCCTTTTCTATCTTGACCACCATATTAAAAAAGGTTGAGGAAAACCTAATAATTCTTATAGTATCCCATAAAAGTTCCATTTTCACTTTTTAATATCAATTTTAAGATTTGGTAAAGAGGAAGGAGGGTTTGAAGGATGACATGTACATAGTCATCCCACTTCACCTTCATTTTGTCAAAATTAATTTTATTTTATTTCTATTTTATAACTTAATACAAATTTAGTTGGGTATATTTGTTAGGTACTTATATTCTTAGAATGTCTCCAAGAGGTTTAGGGCTCTCACGATCTGTGAAATGTTATTTAGGAGCTTCAATATCCTCCACAATAGTTAATTATTGCCAATATCCAGTTTAATAATAAAGTACAATTTGGTTTTAGTTTCATATTTTAGAATTAGTTTCATGTAGTAGAGGATATAAAAATAAGAGTGGTTCCTTTTTTATTCAACCCATAGTAGGGATTCCATAAATTCACAAAAGCTATTAACATCAAAATAACATCTCTTACAAAATGTGTCATTTATATAAAAATATACGGTTTCAAAATAGAAAAATACTTATATATTGATTAAGAATTTTTTTTAATGGGGGAACCTTTTAATTTCCTAATTTTTATATATAATAAAAATTAAGACCAAACAAAATTTCTTAAAAAAAACTAGAGGATGACTATAGTATATAATATTTAAAAATTTAATATAATATAATATTAATGTTATTATAATTACATATAATATTTTAAAAATTTATATATGAAATGGTTAAATTAAATGGAAAGACTTCATTGGTTAATGAAAGACATTTACTAATGGTACATTGATTTCAATGCCACCAAGCCATGTGGTTTACCCATGGGCCATCCTATGTGGATGGTCCATCTTTATTCACCCATGTACTACTAAAATAAGACCATGACCATTGGCCCCTATGGAAATTAACATCTCTCCACATAGTCACACGAGGGACCAGTTGCCTATGTTATAACCTACACTATGAAAATGATATTATCCCACCATTTTAGGGCCTATGCATAAGAAAGTTTCCTACATATAAATAATATTCAAAAATTCACTATGACCATCCAAATAACTAAAAAATTATGAAATAAGTTTTATTATACTAAAAAATTTATTATAAAATTATTTTGGATCAAAAAATAATTGATACACATGTCTAAAACTTGATAAAA